>BJBW01009703.1:44842-59235 GCA_004320125.1 Scolopax mira | reverse complement strand
TTAAGGTCCCTTTCAACCCAAACCATCCTATGATTCTATCATTACCACCCAGCATTCATCTCCACAGAAATTAAATAAATGGATAAAAACCTCTGCTCTGTGTGTACATTAGTGTCTGCACAGCAGTTAAACAACCCCACTTTGGGACAGCATTTTGGGTGTATTTGGTGAAACACGATGCCAAATTTATGATGGCTCCTTGTTTTTGCATGAAGCATGATGGAGAGATGCGCAAGTGACTTTTCAAGGGCAGCTCTGCAGTGCTGCCCACTATCTACTTCTTCCCATCACCCAGGGAATCCCAGCTCCCACAAAAGCACAGAGCTGATTACTGCAGGAATAACACATTTTTACTAAGTGTTTCGTGACTGATCTAACTTCTGCTTGTTATTTATATCATAGAACCATGTAGGCTGTGAGGGACCTCTGGGTAGAGATCACCCTGAACAACTCCCTGCTCAAAGCAAGTCCAACTACCTGCTCAAAGCAAGCCCAATCCCACAGTGAACCCTGGGCAAGCTGGTCTAACTGCATAGTTGGATCTACTTTCAAGTCACTCAACGCAACCATTTCCATTATCTTCCATTAAATATGTAAAAATAGATTGTTTACTATTTCAGTATCCAATCTTCTTTGTGATTCCAAGCCATCCTATTCTAGCCCCAAATTTAGAACACCAAGCACTGTTTGGAGGAGCTGGAGAAGGCTATGGCATTCTGTACAAATTTATTAAACTATACAAGGAATACGCTGTTCGACACACAGAGAAAACACCTCTTCCTCCAAAACCACAAGTCTGTGAGCTAGCAAAGAATGGCACTACTGTCTCTCAGATTTATTTGTAATGGAGTTGTTATTTCAGTTCACTCGTTCAGTTCCTCCATTAAAAACAGCTGTCAACGCTTCTGAAAATCATACGGTGTCAGTCATCACTAAGCACTGAAAACTCTGCAGCAATCACCTTAGAGTTAGGCTCTCAGTTGAATGAGGAGCAATTTCATTTAAGGCAAACTGCTCCAAAGAAATCAAAAATAATTTTCTCAGATGTCAGAGAATCATAGAGTTGCCCAGGTTGGAAGGGACCTTTCAGATCATCGAGTCCAACCATCAACCCACCACTGAAATCCACCACCACTAAACCATGCCTCTAAGCACCATATCTGCCCACCTTTTAAATACCTCCACAGGGATGGTGCCACCTCCACTTCCCTGGACAGCCCCTTCCAGTGATTGATAACCCTTATGTCCTATGTCTTTGAAGCATTATTCTTTTCTTGCAACAGATGAACCTCCACAGACTGAAAGCATTGCTGGGACCTTACTTTGCTTTATGCAGCTGCTTCCATATGTGAACATTATTCAGGGACCAATAGGGACTATCACCTCTGCCAATCTGCCCCCAGTGATGCTCAAGAACAGGTTGATCAACCATATGATGATGACATTGCTCCTGCAATGGCCTCAGGTTGCTCATGGTGTCACCATTGGTGGTACATGCCTCAGCAGGTGGGTAGTTGGATGAGGTGCAGGCACTTCAGCATCTCTCTTGGGACCACCTTCTCAGAAGAGTGAAAAATGCCCCAAATTTTGTATGTTAATCTCCAGCCTTCATAATGTGCTTGTAATATATAAAGGGGGGTGGGGTTTAACCCTCCTTGTCATTCCTGTGTTCTGGATAGTCCACACACAGAAGAGCAGCTTATGCTAACCTCCATCTGGCATGGTGGCTTGCTTGGCTTAAGCACCAGAGCTTCACGTGTGGGCTTGAAGGCTCCTGGGTTCAGCCACTGAAATGTTTTTAAAGAGAATTTTTTTTTTCACTTCTGTTTTAGTTTGGATCTGCCCAAGGACAACATCAAGATGTTATTTTCAATAAGCTGTGAATCAGACCTGCACCTAAAATACATGAGATTTTAAAGAGGAATATGAAGTTGTGTTACCTGAACACCCCAGGAGAAGACACGGAGACTAAAGCACTGCTGTCCTACCTGGACTAGCTACAACACTGATACGACACTGACTCCATTGCTGCACATTGCAACCCCCATTGAATGGATGCTTTAACATTTCATAACTTGACTCTGAGTCAGAAGGCAACAGGGACAAACAAAAGCTCCCTTAGCACTCCCGTCTTCACCAACAGTAAATCAGCAGCTGATTTTGCCAGTAAATTACTCAAGTATACACATACGACAGCGGTGTTCAATAGAGAATGTGAAAGAGAATATAGCTGCAGCATATGGTAGGAAATACCATACAACATGTGGAAATAAGCCAACAGTAAAAGATGGACATTCTTTGTATTAATTTAGCTTAAACCTAAGTCAGGTGCTGTTTAATCAGTAAAATCATTCCAACTTGACCCTTTTCAGTAGGTCATTAATATTGAAGGTAAGAGACTTTTAATCCTGCAGTTAAATTCTGTACAATATCTGAAATATGACAGACTTGATTCTTACTTGATTTAAGAAGGACTACACTCATGTCATGGTGAACCAACTCAAAACTTTGGGCAAGAAAATTTATCATTATTCTGATATGTTTCTCTAGTGACTTCCTCACTTATATTTTCCCTATGGGACCAAAATCCAAATGCATCTCATCTTCACTCATCAGGATAGAAATTCATAGGCACAGGCTCTCCCAAGGATCACGTTCAGGCAGATGGACATAAAAAAGACCTAGTTCCTTTCATGTTCTCTCTATCTGGTGTCTCTCATATATAATTCTTAAGACTTATCATACTTATTTCCTCATCTTTCTTAGCAGTATCTTTCTTTTCTAACAATTCAACCTAGGGTTAGCTTCCTACAGCCAACAGACTTCTGACTTGCACTACTGGAAGAGTTTTGCTTTCCTATCATCCTTATTGGAAAAAAACCTTTCAACTCAAAAGACCTCCAAAATAACCCCTGCACCTTAAATCAACATCTAAAATTATTTTCCAGAAATGCTGACAAAAAAACCCTGATAAATAGAGGTGTGGGCCATTTAATTATTTTATTTTATTACCATTGACTTTGATTATTTTATTTTGTATAAAATATCTTAAACTTGAATATAAAAGAAAAATTTCAAATTAAAATTATTATTTTTTTCATTTTTAACTATCCAAACAAGGAGGCATCAACAATTTGAAACAAACAAAAGTAAGAGAGAGTCACTGAGCAATTAATCTAACCCAAGCCCTTCCCCTGAAAAGGTTACAGGTTTGACTAATTGCAATTTTCAGTGGAAAAGCTTCATCAAAATTTTTTTGTCAGTGGCTGTACTTTAAATCTTTATGTAAGTACCCCTGACTTGATGCTTCCAGATGAGACGTCACCAGCCAACTGCTCGATAGAGAAGTTCAAAAGAAGAAAAAAGTTCCTAGAAATTCTGGGTTGACAGACATCGTAGGCTAGTAGTATGCATGTTTATATACTGCAACTTTAGTTTTAAGCATATTAAACATTTTAATGAAGTAATTACTTGACTATGGCATTTCAGTGATGTCTGTCTTACCTTATTTAGGGAAGTAGGGCACGCACATGTGGTTACCATAACAGAAGTAACAACCTCTACAATCACTACTTACACCACTACTCTTTAGCTAGCCCTTAAGATATCATTTTTTTTTTAATCACAAGAGCATAGACAGACCCTGATCCTGAATAAGAAGCTGGGAAGAGGCAGTGCTATATGTGCTGGTGTGGGCAAGGAACTAATGCACAGAGAGATTAAGGCCATTATTCAGCAAAATCCTTAAGTACGTGTATGAGTAATCCCACTCCTGTTCGGGACAGCATTACTGCCCAAAGGAAGGCCCACAGCCCCTTGTGTTAATTCAGGGTCCTGTTGACCTGCCCAAGGTCACCCAGTAAATCTGGGATAATGCACAGATTTGGACTCAAGCCTCCTGCTTTCTACTGCTACACCTTAAAAAGAAACCCAGTCTCCACCTTTTTACTGTGGGTTTATCATCATTTTGTTGTGTTTCTTTTATTATCGTTTTTAGATACGTACTCAAACAAGTAATTACAAATTTCAGTCTCCTTTCCAATGTATTTGAAATCTAACTGACATGAATTACACGACAGAAGGGACAAAAGTAAAAGAAAAATAACAAACATAGTCATGAGAACAAAATTTTGTTGAAATTGCCCGTCATTTTCTTAACAACAGGGAATGAGCCTTTTAGAGAGGAAGTATGTATGCACAGCACGCTCAGAAGTCTGCAGAAAAACCCTTCGCCAACAAACATTGCACGTAGCGGTGAAAGCTCTCGCTTTGGCTAATTCAAAAGGCAAGTTTTGCCATTAGGTTTGCCCAAGAGTGCGTACAAATCATGTGATTAGTCCATTTGGGAGCCTGCCACTGAGCTTCATTTGTGTATGCATACATTATAGAATTACTATTGACCCCTATGCATATTGGTTGGCCCCATCCATTAGTGATGTTGTCAGCATCTGCCCACTGTAACACCTTGTTTACTACTTTTTTTTTTTTAACAGCTTGCAAAGCTAAATGGGCAGAAAATTTCCAGGCCAGATGTCTATCTGAGATCACACTTTAATGGAGAACTTCCAGGGGAATAGTTCAGCTAGGAACCCATCCAGAAGAAAATATATTTTTGTTTAAGTATTAAAAGCATTTATCCTTTCTTATGGAAGTTCTACCTGCTCCTGACTCTGCAAGAAGACTGTGACATTTGCAAGGGGTGGATTTTTTCATCAAGAATGCTCCTTTTACACACAGCTTCAGTCAGAGACTATTCAAAGTCAGAGTCCATCAGAAATCTGCCAACATTTCTGAGATTTAAAAGATAAAGTTTCTGAAAACCTGTCTTTGCTCAGAGGGCTTGAGCCTCTTGCTGCTTCCATTCCACCTTCTGCTGACCAAAGGGCAGGGGTAGCCCTCTTCTTTCCCCCTACGTACCTAAGAGAAATGGCAGAAGTGAGAAAAAAGTTTTCCAGGCAACAACAAAGCAGAAGGAAGGGAAAACAGGGGGAAAACCAAACAGAAACCAAGATATTGTCCAAAAAGCTGTCTGAAAGACCCTCTGAGCTGTAAGAAAACTGGATCCTCTGTGTTCAGGCAAAGGAGACCTTTTACTTCCTTTGCAAATAAACGGATCCACATCAAGGAGATCTGGGACTTCTCATCCAACCAGAAAAAAATCCCTGAACTTTTAGCTAAACAGGAATGGAAACAGCCAACAACGTTTGCTTCAGCACTTGTTTCCTGCTTCCTAGGAGTTCGATTTTCTGCAGGATACCTACTCTAAATCTTTAATTTAGTTGGAAGGACATGGGTTGCTATTGATCACCAGCTTAATCCATTTATACAATCTGAACAGCAGAGTTTGCAATACTGTCGGAATTTTGTGAGGCTTTATGAAATTAATAATACAATTATTGAGAAAATATGGATAATACAGAGGCAACAGTCAGTCCCTGTAGTTTTTCTTCTTGACATCATGTTTTTGCTCTCCCACATGAAAATACTTTTGTTTACAGGAGTAGATTTCCAGCATATCATAAATAACCATATTTAAATCCTACCATCATCTGAGCAGCAGTTTCTCTGAAAAAAAGCATGGGCTGTGGGATTTGAGTACAAATCCAATTTAGTTCAGTCTCCAGTGGCCACTGCTCATAAAACTGAACATAATTTGTCGCAATTGCCAACTTCTGATGAAAAGAAACTTGCAAGTTTCCGAGTACAATAAAGTATAGAGCTGTTGTCAAACTCTGCTTTCTGCAGGAGAGGAGGATGGAGACAATAATAGTGAAATAGAGTTTTCCAATTCCTTTTCCAGGATCTAGGCATAGATATATTATCCTTATTAAAATTTACAATGAAACACAGGCAATAGGAAAATCCTCCTAGTTTCAATGCCATCAGACACCACAGTACTTCAGGCTTGCTTGAAAGTCCTAGAAACTTTAAAATAAACACCTGGTTGTTGTGTTACTGAATAGATCTGAAAAAAAATATTTGATGAACATTCAGAAACTTCTATCCAATGTTAAGAAACAAAAATAGGAAAGGAGAATTATTATTTTTTTCACAAAGCAAAATAATTTACAAAACTAAATATCTCCAAAGATGACTGTAACCTAACTCAGCTATAGGGGATACTAGAACAAATGCACAAAATTCACATAGGTACATGCTAGTAAATCAAATGGACTGGTGGCTGTCCTCTGACACAAAGGCCAATTGGGTCAGCCACAGCTGGTGCCCTGCAACTAAAACTAAACTAAACTAAGCCAAAACATGGTGGTTTCATCTACATAAACAATTAGAAGCACTACATTACCCCCCAAGAAATGCCCAGATATTCTTTATGAAGGTATTAGCAGGCAAAAACAAAACCCATGGCAAGAAACATGTTGACAACTCGTCCATATGGAGACTAAAAGAACAGGACTTCAACTTGTCATCTCAGTACAAACACAAGCAAAGGCCTTCAAACATGTTCTGGTTTGCTGAATAATCTATATTGGTAAAATTGTGAACTCTTTTCTGATGCAAGAGCCAGCCTTCCTCTGCACAAGCAGGGGTGGAGTTCTTGCCAGTTACAACCCAAAGAGTTTACTTTAAATTACAAGGGTGACATAGGGTACCAACACTGGTCTTGATGTTTAAAGACATGTCATGTAGCCTACCACACATTTTGGAAACACAGCCTTGGTGTCAGGAAGCCTCTCCAAATACATTACTCCCAAAGGAGTTCTTGCAAATCATTTCCAGTTTGGCAGTATCCTGGCATGACTTGAATTTACTATTCTTTTCCCTTTTTTTTTTTTCCTTATTTTATTTTCACTAGAATTAAAGCCTGCCATGACACAGTCTTAGCTTGCCTCTGCTCTAAAGCCTAAAGACGCCCAGATTCAAATCACCTTCTGCTGCATTTGCCTTTTATTCCTTGGGCTGGCAGAAAATGACTGGAGAACCTTTTCTTCTTCTCAGAAACAAGGTATATTCTCATTTGTTACACTTACTGTTGACATATATTGACACCATATTAAAAATTTACTGTGAGCATTGATCCAGTGTTAATTACCTCTTCAAAATAAGTTTGGAGGTGCTTTTCTTATTTTCTAAAGTCTATAACAAAGATCTTATGATCTCTCTGGCCAGCTAGAAAAGGGATGCTATGGAAAGCAGACAAAAATTATGCCCTTTAAATATATATTGATATGTCATAGACAAAAATCACTGTTATTTATTTCAGATACTTACTTTTCACTTATTTCATTCTTTACAACTTTCCCCACTTACCCTCTGTGCTTCAGAGAATGGTCTGGGAAGTAGTGCCTTGGCATTCCCCCAACTAAGCCATACATATTTCATCGCTGCAGAAGTTCTGTGGCAAACACAGCCCCCAGGACACTGAACAACAGCAAAACGTCAACACCAAGATATATGAAAATCCCAAACTGGAAATCCAGCAAGGGAACACAATAAAACATTCATTAAGAACTGTTAAGAAACATGTGAAATTCATTTCAAAAAGTGAGCAAATAAGGATAGTAAAACTTAAAAAATGTGAATCCATACTGCTTGAGCACTGTACTCTTAGACATTCTCAAGAAGAAAAAACCCCACAGCTTTAGAGCTCTTCTTTCCTCCTCAGGACTTCAGAGTAAACAAACAGAATATACCTGTTCTCCCAGGGAGCAACACATTTGAGCTTCATCTAGTGGTGCTTGACAATGGCATATTTACTTTTTACTAGAATATGAATTTGGATAAGTTTAGCGTCTACAGTACATCACAAAATTACAAGATTTCAAATCTATATGCATTCTAAGATGTCTTAATAGCTAAATTAAAGTCAGTAGTACAGATAATGCCATGGATCTTCACATGTGTTTATGAGGCTACAGCATAAACAGCTGGTGCTTTCTGTTTTTTATACAGCTTTTATACAAGTTTTTAATACTACTTATAAACAGCTGGAACCCAGAGGAAGGCTTTAGGGAGGTAAAAGAAGTACTGGCCTTCAAGAGGGAATGAAGAGAAAGCATCATATGATAAACACGTCTTCTTTTCTTAATGAAATAATGGAGAACATACTGAGATAAATTATCGATAAGTAAGCAAAAGCTAACTGAACCCAGCTTCTTAAACTGTACAAAGTGATGATGGATAAATCTTCCCAGGCAAATATGGTTAGTTCTTATGATAAAATTAAATGACCACTTAGTACTATGTGGACTATTTGTCTACTGATCACAGTAGGGAGCAAATATTGACATAGTAGATATAAAAGTTCTGATTGCAAGTAAAGTATTGATACTGAACCAAAGCATGTCTTCACCATTCTAGTTCATCTTAGCTTAAACTTTTATCTGCTTTAACAGCAGTAAAAAGTAAGCTTTAAACTCGGAAAAGGCTAAGGTTTATGTAAAGTAATTGTAGATCTTAACAGATTTATGTGGATCTCCACATAAATTTGCTATAATCAGGGTTCAGCCCAGCCTGTGGTAGATTTTCCAGTAATGACATAGCAGATAACACAACCATACCTTTTATTTGTGAAAGTAAATGTAGATTAACTTGCTAGGACACACAAATGGTACATGGAGTTGAAATTACTTTGGTAGAAAATGCTCCCCCCTCAGCAATTAACATTTTTTACATTCTTCTGTTTAAATTACTTTCACCAACAATTTAGTATATTGTTTTATGCTCTGTGAAGTTCACCTTTTCACCCTTTGAATCTTTGAGTATGCATATTGCTTGTTTGTAATTTCTTCTTTTTTCAAAAATGTAATCAAGTCTTGATCATTTGCTCTTAAGCAATCACTTAGTATTAGTTCTGTGAAAAAAATATATTCATCTAAATAGGAACTGGATGCAATGTTCTTACCTGAAGAATTTGTCTTTTTTTTTTTTTTCTTTTTTTTCTTTTGGTTCCTAGGAAATGCCTAATTCTAGCAGTATCAGACCTCCTGAATGTTTTGGCCAGATTAATGACCTCCTCCTTAATATCACATATTTTCTCCTGCTTCTTGTGGATGAGTGTTTAAATGATTGATCTTTCTATTTTCCAGTCTGTGCTTTATCTATTAACACATATATCTATGCACTTCTGAGATTATTTACTTTAGAATCATCTGTAATTCTGGACTAAACAATGCGGTTTTGACATTAAGTGCCTCCACCCTTTTCTGTCTTGCCTCTTTGCCTATTTAGTTCTTCCCAAAAAAGGTTTATAAACTTGGACTAATATTCCAACAATGAAGATTTAGTGACAGCCAACAGGATCAATTTTATGCTAACAAAATATGAATTGCCAATTTGTTTAATGATTAGGTTTGTAATATTTATAAGCAAGCAAATAAAAAAAGAATTCTTCCCCTCAGAACCATCAAAACCTTGACTTTCTTGTGATATCTTGAATTTATTCCCCTTTCCTCACAGGATATAGATGACAGTTCCATAAACTCCTCAATTTTATTAAGCTATTCACTTGCAGATTCCTCTTTCTTCCTTATGTCTGCTCCTAATGTAAGTCAACTACTAAAATAAAGCTTTTTACTTCTGTGCTAATAATAGTTTCTAACTGTTTATCTATAGGCCTAATTTTCCTCTTCACTAACTAGGTATATTCCAGTGAATGCATCAGTGTCAACCAACCAAGGGCCTGAGAAGAATGAAGCCATTTATTTGATCCTGGACAAATGGGCAAAGGTTTGTATCTTAGACACAGACAGAAGCAGACAGGAGCTAAATTTGGGTAGAAAAAATTTGGTTTGCATCTTTGTCTACCATGGGTTGGGTCTAAGCAGTTATATTTTTCAAAAGGAGTCTATAAGGAAAAGAATCACATTCATATTTCATCTCTGAGAAAATGCTGTTCCTTTTGGAGTCCAGAAGAACTGTAGAACTACAGTCCCTAAGGGGAGCCCACAACGGACAGAAGACAGAGGCTGGTGGTTGGTGTTAGAACTGAGCAGCAGAGGAGAAAAATCCTGGAATCACAGCAGCGTATTTCCTAACACAGCATTTCATATGAATTAAAACTAACGTTGCTGGTACTAAGGACTTTACCTCATCACCACGAAAATGTGTCCTGGCAGAAAGTCCCTCTTGTTTCCAGAAAGACATGTTGACATCTTTCCTGACACTGTGCAATGAACACAGGCTGGAGCTGATAAAGAGGGCTTTTTCATCATTCAGTTTACGCTTCTGCAAGACATAATTGCCACCTACATTTCACTTTGCAGAAGTAAAGTTAAATTTTGTGTTAATTTTGAATTATGATTATAATAGCTAAGCTCTTGGGTAATTGGTTAAGAAAATATCTGCCAAATCATCTTGTCCTTCCCATCAGTGCAGCCGTTCAGTTCCCACAACTCTTGCTGTTTGCCACCCCTGCTCCCTTTCTGTTGGTTGTTTTCTTGACAATGCAAAATACCATGGTCCATCATGTCTTTTAGTTGTGAGCAGATCAAACAGCCATCCAAAAAACAAATATCTTGGTGCCTTTGCTGACATTTGGATACGGAACTGCTGGATATAATTGCCAGCAATTATTCTGGATAAATCTATTTGTGAAAATTAATAGAATTTTCTCTCTGGCTCTGTTATTCTTCCTGACTGTCTTTTTCTTACAAGGCTGTTCAGTTGTGTAAAGACAGTTCATTTCTGTATCTAAGGGACTCCACGAACTGTTGTCGCAGACATTATTTTAATTTAACAGCACAAAAAACAAGATCAATACAGCACAGGAGGCAGAAATGTTATCTAACCTTTGAGTTCGTCTCAGCAGCAGCTAATGCCAGCAGGCAGCTAGAGAAGGACCAGGCTTTGATGCTATTATTCACTCTTAGAAAACACTGGGAGGATTCTTAACAGGGTTGGAAGATGTGTGTCCTCCAACGCACAGGGCCAAAGCACTCCATGTTGCTGCCCCTTCATAAGCAGGGGTGGTTTGCTGTGTACTTAGTTGTCCTGTTTCCTAGAAAATCACAACTCAGAGAATCAGTCATCAGCAACCACAGCACACCAGACCTCAAACACCAGCCTGCTGAAGAGGCCAAGCCTGGTGCTTCCAGCAATACCCACTTTTTCGAATCCAAAAGTCACTTGCAAGCCCTTCAGCTCAGGTGGACAGGTCACATTTGAGACCCAGGGAAGGGTTCAGTCTCGCCAGGATTAAGGAAAAGGCACACTCCCTTCTCCATGGCTTGAAGATTAGGTACTACATCCCAAAACCACTGCCCATTCCTGTATCACAGAATCACACAATCATAGAATCTTCATGGTTGGGAGGGATCTTTGAGACCATTGAGTCCATCCACAAAAAAACCCACAAAAATTCACCAAAAAAAAAATCACAGCCACAAACCATGGCCCTGAAGTGCCATGTCTACACAATTCTTAAATACCTCCAGGGATGGCAGTTGGGAAGGAGAGAAAGGATACAGGAATGGGTAGCACTTCAACAACAAAGACATCCAAACAGAGACAAGGTGCAAAGACAACACAACTCCTTCTCTGGGAACCAAAGGGATGCAACATTTAATAAAGACTGGACCTAAAACCACCATTTGCTCACCTATATACTAGACATTATCCCAACTTTTAGGGGAGCACCCAACTCCCCCATCCATTTCCAATGCTTAGTGGGAAAACAGCTCAATGGAACTCCTGCTTGCAAATGAACATTTGCATAAGTATTACAAAAACAAACTCCAAACCTAAGAACAAAGCTACACGAGGCTTATTTTGGTACTTTAGCAAAATCAAGATAACTTGCAGCTCTTGCTGCTCTACACGGCTGTTCACGGTTATTTTTGCATTGCTCAATTTCCCAAATCAAACTTAGGCCATGCATTGTTACAACTGCTTACAACAGTAAATATGTCAACATATTTCTGCAAAATTTACATTTGCACTGCAGAACAAATCACCACAGTACCTAAAAACTTTTTTTTGCAAAGCAAAAAACTTCCACTGAATCATTGAAGCTATGTACAATATTCCTGAAACACACATAAATTATTTTTACAGATTAGAGTTTACAGATTTACATCATGAAAATTAATGACCGAAATATTTACAGAAGAGAAAGAAATATGTGTACACTTGCTACCTGAAAGTAAGAGGATTTTGCGCAGTTTCTAGGATTTCTTGAGTTCAGAGAGGATCCTTGCCAAGTTGCCAGCTGCTGTGTAGGAGCTCCAGGGGTAGGCTAATGTGCTGCTGTGCACTCCTCCCAGATGAGAGGAATTCTTTATTTTCTTGTGGATATTCAACTGAAGAATTTGTTGTCATAAGTCCTGGTTTATTTCAATGACAGAAGTGGCCCAAAGGATTTCTATTTCCTTAATATTTTTTTTCTAGTAATTTGGGTTTCACTTGACATCGGGATGACTGGGGTTCCAGAAGGGAAGAAAATTAAAAAGCACTTGTTGAGTCATTTTGTAAATATGACTGTTTATATCTTTTATTCATAAAATTTACCACATCATCTTTATTAGATGATCATTGCTTCCAATGTCACTTTTAGTTCTGTTGTGGTACTACAGCACACTGTGCTTTGTTAGTCCCTTGTTTTAGCAGGGTCAGCTCCTGGATTCACTTCAGAATATATTCATTGTTTGCTCTCAGTGATTCCAGGTTTTGGATATATGTTTTACTGAGAGTAAAATATATAATCTGTAGTACTCCAAAAAAGCCAGGTATGAAGTAGTTGTTACCACTTTTTAAATGCAGAAATTTCAGTTTTCACTCTTGCCCCATCCATTTCTAAAATCTTATACAAGTAACAGACAGAACAAAGAACTTGTTTCTCAAAATCTTTGATGGTTAGTGAGGAAATAAGTCTTGCATTTACGTAGGTCTCAGCTCTCACTCACAAATATTGTGTGCCTGATTACCTGTCACTTTAGCATATGACAAGGTGATCAGACAAAGATAAAGGTCTTTAGAGAGTGATACCAAAGTACCCAAAGTTTCTTGCTGAAGATGACTTACCTTCTCCTTAACTCAAAAGGGTGGAGACTAGATCCTTCATTTAAATAATACAAAATCCATTCAAAGAGACATTCAGGTTTGCTGCTCCATCTTAAACCGTTTACATTCTTTGAAGGTTGGAGTCTCAGTGAAGAATTTGGCAGCTTCTTCCCCCCTGACGAGCGTAATGTCTGGTTTAAGGTCCAGGTTAATCATTAAATAGCCAATGTAAATGCAAAGAAGCATATGCCCAGTGGCTTCATGACAGCAACTGGGACAGACATAAGCTACTTAAAAAACACCCACTGGAATGAGACCTATTTGTCTTCTGCTTTTCATCAACTTTTCTCCTTTCAGGCAATTTTTTAAAAGGTGCTGTAAGCTCAAGTGGCCTATTGAAAAGTTCTAAATTGCCTTAAGTAGGAAGATTTATCAGGCTCATGATTGACAGATGGTAACAAGTCTCAAAGGATTTATTGAGCATGAGAGCCTTTGGTCTCCAAGTGCTCATTATATTATATCTAACCTGTCAAGGCTACAGACTGCAAAGTAGGAAAATCTTTGAAGATTTTAATTAAAAAAAAAAAAAAAAAAAAGGTCCTGAATTGGAGCACTGAATGAGACAGGACAAAGTTGCGAAGCAATGAGGAAAGATGAACACAGGGCACAAAAAGGATTTCTGCACACTCTGTGGTGCCCATCGCTGCAGTGTCCAGCTTGCAATTCTCTGCAGATGAATCTGCATGTGGCCTCTGGGTGCACTCTCAAATTTATCACGAGAAGGGAATCAGAGATACTTTCTAACTTTAAACGTTAGAGGATGCGTCTGTCTAACCCCAGATCTCTCTAGGCAACAGGAGAGGTTTCCCAGACTCAATCTCCCTCCTGAAAGAGGACAACTTCAAAAAGTACACCAGGTCTTTCCTTCGCAGTGGTGCTCCCCGTCACCCAATTGCTTTTACTCCTCCAGGGTATGTGAGAGCTTTAGTTCTCTCTCAAACAAACCTAGTCAAGTATTTCCTCACAGTAAGGAAAAGACTGAATGCTGTTACTCCACAATTTGTGCAGAAGGCTCTCATGGAGAGGCTCCTGAATGAAAGGGGATGTAAGTTATTCTGGGAGAAATCCAATACATGAGTGGACATCTCACCTCACTTCAGCTTTATAAAAGTAGTGTCATTAATTGAAAAGAGAAGATGATTAATATGAGATAGCACAATTTACCAGCAGTACAGCATTCTTCAAACCTCATTAAATACCTTGAGCACAAAAGATAATTTTCTCTGGTTTTCCATCAGCACTTGGAAATACCAAACACTGGATGTGAGACTGTGAATCATATTTCTCTTCCTTGAAAGGATAAGGAGGAACAGTTTTAAACTGAAAGAAGAGAGATTAAGATGAGATCTCAGGAAGAAATTCTTTGCTGTGAGGGT
>BJBW01009703.1:21514-44734 GCA_004320125.1 Scolopax mira | reverse complement strand
TGGATGATCTTTAAGGTCCCTTCCAACCCAAACCATTCGGTGGTTCTCTGATTGCTCCACCCTATCAAAGATACATCGTTATCATTTTTACGCACTCCCACACTGCAATTTCCCATAAGCCATAAACAAGTAACAAGAGGTGGTTACTGACTGTTGGCAGCCAGGGAATAATGGCCAATATCCCACAAATCCCATTAAATCTCAACAAGCAGTAAATTCTAAATTGCCTGGAGAACTACAAAGGAGTTGTAGTATTACATTTTCTACAAGGATTTCAGTGAATTCCTTCTTTTCCCTATCTCACTCTATCCAAGTAGCATAGAAAATGGTTGTCTATAAGTAATAAAAATAAACAAACTGAAAATAGTACTTTTTTTTTTTTTTAAGTGAAAGAAGCAAAATTCCCGCAGATTTTAATTTTTTGTCTATGTGCTGGTACCAAAGCATAAATATACAGGCAGATAATCTTAATTATATGTGACTATTTCAATCATTTTAAAGGTCCTTTTGGCTTCCCAGGCAGTGAGTTCTGTTAAAAGGCAGTGACTGCACTAGAAGCTGCAGGCCACGAGAATTGTTTATCTATTGATTAGTCAGTAGAAAGCGCGCAGTTGAAAAGAGTGAATGGGTTTTGCACGGAGGCACCTTGAATTTAACAATAAATGTCATGTGTAATTTGGAGACTAAAACCAAAGAAGCCGGTGGCCGGCTTTAGTCACAATCTGGCAGCTCAAATATGTTTGTCAAACCAGAGGGAGCCTAATAACAACCTATTCAGGCAAATGTGAGGTTATCTGGCACAGTAACATGCTAGAAATAGTAGACTGCAAAACACTTGCCATTTCTACCCTGGATCTGAAAAAAAAAACCCTACTTAAATACATGCTTGGATGTTCTTCTTTTAGGAAGATATTCTACCAAATATTTAACTTTCAAGGCGTACCCGGACAACAAAAGGTTTCAGTATTTTTAGTAGAACAGAGAAGATGTAGAGCTCCAGTCAACAAGACCTAAACTGAAGAAGTTAAAGGTGCTCCCAGGGACTACTGAGTAACAAGATAGAAGGATGATTTGACTTTGAGATTGAAGACAATTCATCTTTGTTATTAGACAGAAGGGTAATGAGACTGTTATGTGTCATTTTGGTAGGACTGAAAGGTGTTTTGACTAAGTCGAATAAAGTTGATTTAATACTTTCAAATTATATTCATGCGACAAGTTGTTTTGACTTTGAAATAATTCAGTTGAAATAATAATACTAACTTTTTTCTCCCATAAATACAAATGCCTCTATGCTTAAGTCAACAGAATACAATACCCTGCCTTTATAACTGAGTCATAATGGCCATGCAGTATAATTTAACAATTACATAAACGTTGGTGTGAAAATAAAAAGGAGTTAAGAATGATTCTCTAGAGATGTTCCCCAAAGCAAAAAAACTTTGTTCAACTTCTGTTTTTCAGTCATACCAAGACTTAAAACAGATTCATTGTCAGAACTGACTCGTTTAGCACATTTAGCAAGTAATCCATACTTGCATAATGTTGCACATTATGCAACCTGTATGCA
This sequence comes from Scolopax mira, assembly GCA_004320125.1. Taxonomy (NCBI): domain Eukaryota; kingdom Metazoa; phylum Chordata; class Aves; order Charadriiformes; family Scolopacidae; genus Scolopax; species Scolopax mira. The sequence continues at coordinate 43,164 of BJBW01009703.1, read as the reverse complement.
TATCCTTCCTGCATACAGAAGGAAAGAAGGCAGTAGAACGCAAGAGAAAATCCTTCAGTTAAAAAAAAAAAAAACCAAAAAAAAACCCAAAAAACCACCAACAACAAAAACCCAACAACAACAAAAACCCACCTAGAAAATCATGTTATGTATTCACATTACATTTTGCCAAAAATACTCCATGAATGACAAATCTTCTGTGGAAAGAGTGTCCCGCTTCCCTGTGTGTAGAGATGAACCATGTTTCCTTCAAAGAACAAAACTGAGTTTTACTTTTCCTTTCAGCATTATATGAAGACTGAAAAGCTGCTCAACCCCAGGAAGAGCCTGGTCATGTTCTCTGTCAGACTACCCAAATTCATAAGATCAAAAGTCAAGAAAAATCTACAAAAACAACAAGGAGGTTTCCGGTTTCAGAACCGAATTTGAATCTCAAAGAACAAAATGCTGTGCGTGAAAGAGAGCAGAAAAAGGTTATGATTTAGGATACCACCTTCTATAAGGTCTAAAAATTGTCTGTTTCTTAACCTTTTTTAAAGATTCAGGACTAAAGTGAAATTACAAATGTGAAAATGGCTGAAAATGTGTATTTCTGTGATGATACCTCCCCATAGAAATACAGATTTTCAGCCATCACAGAATGTGGTTATCTTCAGTGACATAGCAGTATCTTTGAGGGAATTTTGTAGAGAGCAGTGAAATGGAGAAAGTGTTGTGTCTGAGTGGAGCAACAAGTGTGGGCTTTGAAAAGATCTTGGAGATACTTCTCTGGAATCTCTCTAATAGTCAATGGAGAGAGATTCCTGTGACCCCTGACTCAGGTTTAAAAATGATGGGGACAAACTCTTCTATAAATTACCCGTCTTTCCTCATTGACAATAGGAGGTGACTTCTCAAGATGGGCAGACGAGACACTTAGCTTTCTGATGGCTATTTTTTTCCTAAGCAATGTGGAACATGTGCTTCTTCTTTCCAGGTTTACCTGTTAAACTATGAGAAGCCACAGTAACCAATCAAAATTCAGAGACAATTCATTATAAGCTGTAATTATGTAGCAGCGGGGGAGGAAATATACTTTAAAACTCTAATTAACCCTAGGAAATAAAAAATGAATAGTGACTGAATGTGCATCGTAATAAATGCAGGATGAATTATGCTGCAGTGACAGCTCAGACAAAAGACTCCTTTTTCAGTTTTAAAAAAAGGGTGATTTCACATTTAAACTGAACTCTCACTTTCTGAATGCTAAGTTTGCAATGGGAAATTAATACAGGATATCTAAGCTAGGAATGAAATGCCCAGAACTTTTATGTGACTTCCTCCAGTCCAACACTTTCAAAATATTGTGATTCCTCCATCTGACAAAAGTTTATTCACTTTTCCTTATCATAAGGGGGAACACACTTAGAAGAATTTCAGGATTTTCAACCACAGTAGAAAAGCTCATCCTTATCTTATTTTTCCATCTACTTACCCTCATCCACAGCTCGCAAAACTGGTACCTCCAACTGCACCTGAATTTTGTCTTAAGGGAAAAGAAATTGTTTTGTTTGATTGAATATATCATCACTGTAACATTTTGAGAGGAGCATTACCTACTTGGGAATTATGCAGACAGTCCCAGAAAGCATTAAAAATACTTCTAATACAATATTTTACATGTTTCAGGGGGAAAAAAAAGCTATTCAAGAATGTTGGAACATTGTGGGGAGAAAATGGTTTATAGAATTAGGCTTTTCTAACTGGAAAGAGGTTTGAGGAAAAGAGAATTACAGAAGATGCATTTAAGTTTTGTCTTAAAAAAATCAAAAACACCACCACCAAAAAACCCAAAGAAACTCCAAGCCCCCAAAAAACTGCTGTTTTCCTATTACAAACAACCCATAAGTTTACTGTTCCATCTTTCAGACTTACACAGAACCCAAAGCTGCACCGCATGGCCCTGATGGACATCCAGGAAATTTTCCTGTCAACAGACATGAAGCTCACGTTTTTCACTCTGAAGGGTTGATAGATACAAGATTTTAAATTGTCACTTGTGTGTGATTGAACAACCCCCTCCCATCCTCAGACCAGTTTGGTTTGGAGGAAAAATTCCTTTGCTGAGGGACAATTTAATTTGATTTTTAAAAGCTAGGGCAGGTACTTAAAGCTGCTTAGAGACTTGGAGCATTGAAGGTTTCCTACCTGAGATAGATTTGTAGACAGAGAAGTGATGAAGCAGATAAAATATTAGAGGTATAACAATTGCAGCTAATGATCTGACCCTGCAATATATGATATGCTTATTACTCTTGCCAGTAGTCGCTCTCTCTGTAATAGAAGTAAGTAGATGATCAGGCCAAAATCATAACTAGTCATTAATCTGTATTCAGGGATTATTTTTAATGAACAGACAGTTTTAAGATAAAAGAAAAAGTAGATGAACCACAATGTAAAAAAGATACTTCTGACAAGATTAAAAAGAGAACAGAGCAGATAACCTCTTTAGCACAGGAAAAGGAAGTCTGAACAGATGACCTTTTTATTTAAAATAAATAATTTCTTATTTAAAAAACTACCTGGATTTCAAGGAGACACATGTTCGTTTCTGTTGCTGAAACAAAGACCGGGAAATTCCCACAATCTCAGTAAATGACATAATCCTCGTTGCAAATACTGATCAAATGTTTCTGACTTAAAAAATACTGGGATATTAAAAAGCTAAAAAGAGTGAGTTAATCTGAGTTTATGGAAGTTTGAGCAACATAGATGCTACAAATTAAGAAATTCAGGTGTTATTTGGTGAAGTTGAGTAGCAGACAGGTCGTTCATCACCATATCCCAATAAATCAGTGCCTGCAGTCAGTTCTGTCGATCCAGGCAGAAAGCAGGAATAAGCTGCTGCATCCTTTTGCACTCTCTTATTAAATATATTTTTTTTATCTCACACTAATACATAGGAATCACAGTCCTACACCAAGAGCTGTGCCAGAATTTGTGTTATATATAAAGATTCTATATATATCATATATCATAATTAATATATACTAATAATATATCATCATATATGAGGCAGGTTTTCTGGCAGGACTTGTGAGCCCAAGGGGGACCCACGCTGGAGCAGTCTGGTCCTGAAGGAGTGCACCCCACGGAAAGGACACACGATGAAGCAGTTCATGAAGAACTGGATCCCATGGGAATGACTCGCGTTGGAGAATTTTGTGTAGGACTTTCTCCTGTGGGAGGGACCTCACGCTGGAGCAGGATAAGAGTAAGTAGTCCTCCCTCTGAGCTTTCTTTGCAGTCCATTTGCTACAAATTGAAAAGAGACAACATCGTTACTGCTAACAGCTATCTGCCTGACCAGAAAGCACAGTGATTAACACATCGACAGAAGAAAGCCCCGCCAAGATCCTAGGATCCTGAAACAACAGGAACACAAAAACGAAAGCTTCTCTTGGCACAGGGTCAGGAGTTTTAATGAAGTCAGGAGGGAATCGGGCAACAGAAACAGAAAAGAGAATGAACACAACATTCAAAAGAGAAGATAAAAAAATGGAAAAACAGAACTAAACCCAAAAGAATGAAGAAAAGCAACACCAAGTTGGCAGCCTCTCCAGCACTGCCTTCAAACCTTCCTTCACCTTCATGTATATTGTTCATTTAAACTACAAAAAGGTTAATCCTATAATTTTGAAGTACTGTGAAACCCTCTTCCCACACTCCTGTGTCCACTTTTGCCTCGGTAAAGATGAAAAACACAAGCAGCCTTGTGGGAAAGAAGGTAGCTTGGGAAGAAAGATCAAAAGAGATGTCACACAGAACATTCCTAAAAAGCTGCTAGAAGTCATAGAAATGAGGTAATGAAGAGAGGGGACAGGAGCTGACAGGGGAAAAGAAAGGCCTGATACAACCTGTAATAGCAGAAAATATGAAGGCTACATAGCCAGAGAAGCTGTGGTCTAAAAACATGGAAAGTAAGCACTCTGATGGCACTTTCATGTCACACCCCCGCAGCTGAAGTCTTCAATGAACAAAACCTCAAGGTCCACTCTATTAGCACTTGAATGACTTAACACTTTCAACCAGTAAGATCATATCTTTGCACCTGGCAGACAGATAATGCAGTATTTTTTTCAGGCACACACCCTCTTTGCATCTAATGAAACAGAAAAAAAGTCTTTTGATATGGAGAGAACAGTCAACACCAGGGGCATTGAGGTTCCCATCCACGGAAAGTCCCATGCCCTTTGCTAGTGTTCTATCCCTGAACACCAACTGTCTCCTCACAGAACTGATACGCCGAGGGTTGGAATCCCTCTACTGTGAGGGCAAGCTGAGAAAGTTGGGGGGGTTCAGCCTGGAGTTCAGCCTCAGTCTTCTCCTGGAGAAGACAAGGCTCCAGGGAGACCTTAGAGCCCCATCCAGTACCTAAAGGGGCTCCAGGAGAGATGAGGAGGGACTCTTGATCAGGGAGGGGTGCTCCTGATAGGACCCTGATAGGACAAGGGGTAATGGTTTTAAAATGAAAGAAGGGTGATTAAGATGAGATTTTAGGAAGAAATTCGTTGCTGTGAGGGTGGTGAGAGCCTGGCCCAGGTTGTCCAGAGAAGCTGTGGCTGCCCCATCCCTGGAGGGGTTCAAGGCCAGGCTGGATGGGGCTTGGAGCAACCTAAAGGGTTGTGGGAGGTGTCCCTATCCTCGAGGGAATTCACCTGGGAACTCGGTGATATTTAAGGTCCCTTCCAACACAAATCATTCTACTAACCATTTCTCATCCCACAACTCAACAGCAAAATCCAGAACAAAAGTGTATGATGTGCCGTGACCTTCCTGCAAACTTTCTGGGTAGAAGGAGCACGTACAGTGCACGATGTGCTTTACATTATTATTCTCAAAATATGGCGACGTGGATTGTGACGTTTTGACTGTTCCATTTAGCCAGTGGCTAAAAAATGCCCCTGCCTCAAGGTATCCACCTGTATATTCCATGGTTGCTGTTGCTGGGCAGGGAGGTGGAATTGCCTCAAAGCCACTGCAGCATCATCACATAAAGCTTATTTTCCATTTACCCAAGCGTGCTTGACTGTAAATGCTTCAGCTCAGGATCAAGTTCATGTTGGCTTCAGCTTGTCCTGCCGTGTGTAGCAGCAAGATCTGCCACAGAGCAAACAAGAGAAAGCACCAGCTGCCTCAGACACACAACTCTAATCTGTCTGCTTTTATCTGCATTGCATTAATATCTCACTAATGGATAGAAATTCTTCCTCCCTGCCGTAAACAACAGCAAAGACATGTAATAGATGAACAAATGTTGAATTCTATACACATGCAACCTGAAAATAACACGATATGAGCAGAGTGCCAATAACAGTGTATAGAGCTGCAACACACAGTGATCTGATTGTTTCAGATGATGTATTTTTTTGAAGACCATGTCATTTGCAGGGACAAAAACATGATCTAGGAGCAAAATGGGAGACTGCATTCGGAAACACATTTACACTGAGAAAGATTCTAGGGTCATATAGTAAATGAGCTAATTAAGCATGAGCATTCAGCAAGTGTTATAGATAAGAAAATGACTGTGATTGCCAGTTGCTTAAGCCAGCAAATACCAAGATTACTGAAGAGCTGGTATTTATCCCTGTAAAGAGAATTAGTGAGACCATTACTGGAATATTATGTCATGCTGTGCAGCCTACACTTCAAAAATGACCTGGAAAAAAGTTAGAAGGGATTTAAAAAGAGTCTTCAAAATACCTTGATAATATGAATAATATGAAAATCCATCTGTGAAAGTGTCAATAAACTCGAATTAGTTTATCAATTGGAAGATATGACTTGATCAGCATCTACAAATACATGTAAGCAACACATTTCCTGGCTTATAGCTCCTTACAGTTACAATTTTTAAATGGGTAATGAGACCAGTAATCAGAAAACAATGAAAGATAAAGTTCAGGGTCAGGTTTACATTTCAGCTGCAAGTCTAAGGAATCACCAGGAAAATATTAGAATGTTGATTCTCAAGCGTTTTTAATTTTTCTAATCACACCATTTTTTCAACATATGCCATATCAATTCATGGTTTAAAAAAAAGGGATTTAACATTGTCTTGTTCTGCAATACTAGGCTGCTCTTTAGATTCCATGTTTATTTGGCACATGAAGCATTCAGCAAGATGGGGCTGATTCAGTGAAAGAAGATGTTTTTCAGATGAACCGAAAGGAAAAAAAAAAAGCTTTCAAGGGAAAACAAGGCTCTACTCTTCATTCTGCAGCAAATAACTGTGGAAATCTGGTTTGACTAACTTGCTAGTGCTACAAAAGCAGAGCATGCAGAATAAAAGAGGAACTTATTTATTCATGGACGTCTAGGGAGAGAAGGGAAAAAGCAATCTTTCTGAGTTTAGATAAAATAAACAGAGACAAAATTATTAATATAATATTAGTGTGCCTGTCAAATAAATACTAAATTTATAAATAACATCATATCTCATTAGGTCTTCATCTTCTTAATTCATTTCTGGTAAGAGATTTAGGGCCAAATTATGAGAACCAACACCATCTGGACCTTAAGTTTATGTCCAGAAGGAAAACTTCTGACATCAAATGTATCTGGCATCACACAGCTCTCACACAGCTCTTTTTCTCACTTATCCCAGCACACTGAAAGTCAAAATCCTGTTATTTGTACCCACATCAATTATGTTCATCAGTGGATGGTGGCACAATGTCAAAAGCTGGTTTTAAAACTTGTTCTAAAACTACTTTACATAAGCTGTTTTGTGAAAAGGGAGAAAAGTTGTAAACAAACAAAAAGCAAACCGCAGTTCTGCTACTTAGCAGTCTAGACAAAATTACTTTCATACATAATTCATTAAAGTTCTAGTATTAAACAGGTTAAAGCATTTTTATTTAATGGGTTTCAGTGCTATGAATTCTTCAGAATAATAGTTAAAAATGGAATAATCTTGCATTATTTGTAACTGCCGTAGACATACATGTTTTTGTTGATGCACTTATAAAGGAACTTTCCTGAGCTGCAAATGTACTTTATTGAATTCCCAATTATTCCCATAAATGAATGTGTTGGGAAATGCTTGTTTTGCCCAGTCCATTCTGAGGACAGTGCAAATTAGAATGAATGAAGCAGAATAGTCCTTTTCAAGCTGCACCTCCACATTTCTCTTCCTGCTAATTCTGAAATCAAGAATATCCTAGACTATCTTCTGTCCTTCTTCTCCTATTGAAAAATTAATTTCCAAGACAAGTTTATAAATATATGATTCTGTCTCTTCAAGCAAACAATTTTTCATTATAACGACAATTTAAAAATCAGGTGGAAAAATTATGTATTGTGATCAGAAATGTAAATCTTTGTTTTCTTCAACAAAGTAAAAAAGCAGTGGTTAGTTAAAATTATTTCAGGATTAATTAAGAGTCTCTCTTCTCCCAATTTTTTTTAAACCCTTAAATATTACCAATTAATAGGGTAGGCTGAGAAGACATTTAAAGAATTAATGGGGAAGGTGTGGCATCTTTTTCCTCAAGCAGCCCAAAAGCAGGGTCTTTCAGTCAGATGCGAGACTCACGTTCAAACACATAGCTGTTCTTTTTGCTGGAATGTGAACCTTTATATCCCAGAAGAGTATCTTTACCAACAGGTTTCAGTATATTTCTCAGTAGATTGTTTTCAATCCCTCTTCTTGACACCAACACTTTTTTTATAGAAAAGTGCGATATATATTGCATTAGAAAGGGAGTAAACCTATTTTACAGCTGACAGATAGCTTCCTTGCAAACCCCAGCCTTCAGTCAGTGCCTCAACCAAGATGCATTTTCTGCAAGTGGAATAAGAGGAGAGACCACAGCAGAGAACACCCTTGATATTTCCCTACAGAAAATTAGGACAAAAAAAGGCTACAGAAGACTCCTTGGTTAAAAAGTTCTGGAAAGCACTGCCTGCTTCTCATTTTTTGAAATATTTATGCTTTGAAACAATTAGAAAAACCCCATTCAAAAAGTCACAAACAGTTTTGCATAAGAGTAATTTTTAATATCTTAAATAAATAGGACTGTCTTAAAGTATCCACGTCATGGGCCCATCCAAAGAGTTCTGGAAAAGCATTGCTATTTTGTTAGTTGGAGCAAAACACTGCAAAGCTGGATTTTAAAACACCTCTATTTCACTGTCTTCAAAAAGCAAGTTGGCTCAGTACTGGCTCAGACATCTGAAAATATTGCTGGTTTTAGTTCAAGCTTGCACTTGAAAAAAAAATAATTGTCAGGGTTTGCAAGATGTCTGTCATGTTCAACTGTAATTTTTCCTCTTCTTGTTTTTCCTAGCAGGCCTATATGAAGCCAAACAAAGACAAACAAGAAACATTCCCACAGCTTGGTCAATACACCACACCAGTAAAAGATCGTGGTGCAGCTCCAGATCAATTCTGTAACCCACAGAGGCTGCAGGAAGATATTCTTCTGTCGAAGCGTTGAAGGAGCTGACATATTGACCAGTGTGAATTAGTAGACAACATTTTAACCATCTAACTGGTTCAATCACTGATAAAATTCAGTCAAGGAAATATTTGCAGCCGCCAAAGGGCATTCTGTGAATGCGGAATAACACAAGGCAGTGCAGTCCCTGAAACAGCCCCAAGTAGGGCACAAAGGCACAGGCAGACACATTGAAATTATTTTAGCGATTGGTCCCAGAGGAATGTGTATCCCAGTGAAACATGGTTGAGCAAATAAACTTAAAAAGCACAGTTAGTGTGATGAGCATGTTGCCTCCAACTCTGGTTTGGTGGGAAGGAGTCAGGTGAGTATTTTAGGGTTTCCTCTACTGGGCTCCACTGCACGACACAGGTGTGCTCTGAAGAGTCAAGGCACAGAGCTCCCAGTGACTTTTAGTGGAGTTGCCAGAGCCCACCCTTGTTTTCCAGGTGGCTCTGACTCAAAAGTAGAGATTTTTGCATAGCTGCCATGTTGGGTGGAACACGTGAGATGTACACACATATTTTGATAAAGAATGCTTCCCAAAGAGCTGAAGTGAGTGTTAAAAAAGGAAAACTTAAGCAGTACCTGTTGCAATTAGTTTAGGGAATTATATGAGTGCCCAAAAAGCAAGATAACTCATCAAGACCCGAGCAAGAGAGACAGATCCCAAGCCCACAGCATTCCCAAAGCCAGAGCAGACACTGGCAGCTTCCAGCTGATGAGATACTATTTTCCATATATTTATATTTAAGTCCACTACTATAAAAAACATACTTTTTGTTCACAAACATAGGGCATACAATGGAAAACTGATGTGAGGAAGAAATGCAGAGGCAAAATTATACATTTAATGTCTAAATGGCAAATTTACAGTCCTTATTGCAAGAACGCAGGGATCTGAACCATAGTTCACCACCTCTGCCTCAAATACTTCAAGGTAAATAGAATACGAATAAAACTCAATCTTCAAAAAAATAAAAAAAAATGAAGTCAGGACGCCTGTGATACAAGCAGCTCCTCCCAGTCAAACTCCAAACTGTTTTATAGGCTATGACAAGTAAGGAAGACAGTTAAAACCACGCTGTCCTTAAAAAAAAAAAAAGTATTATGTAACAGTTTGACTGGATCGTGAGATGTGAACACCTCTTGTCCAAAGCTTTTATTAAAAATCTCAGTCTGCAAAAGCAATAAAGTGTCTTGAAATAAAAGGACAATTCAGCAGATGTGCATTTAGCTCGATAAGCACTTGAGTGTGCAGCACAGGACAGGGTACAGGACTCTTTAAGAGGTGAAGGCTATGAAATGTGTTAGGGATTCATGATGTAAACCATCAGGGAACAGATGTTCAAACTCTTATTTCTGGAGGCAGGAGACAAGATCCTGCTTAAACCGCATTCAAGGTGATCTTACTGTTCTCAATTCAAGCCCCAGTCAAATCACAGAGCCACCTTATCCCACAATCTGTTTTTTCTGTTGTACCTAACAGAATTCTTCTGTTGCTCAGCCAAGTTTTTTACAACCACAGTTGTTTCTCTGAAGTTCTCAAACCTTATCTCTTTGGAAAGGATAGTCTTCTAGAACAGTTCTAACTCTCAACTTATTGCTTTATCATGTATTTAATGATGTTTTCAGCTCTTCAAGATCTCTTTTTCTATAGGGAAATTCTGAGCTGAAGAGGATTTTCTTTTTTTTTTTCAAGGTCAAGTGCAACCCAGTCTCTGCATTTCTTCCCTTTCCACACCCAAGGGATATCACCTTCAGGAAAGAGAGCAAGAACAGAGGAGTCTGAGATATTCCAACCTGTGCTGCTCATAAACCTCTGATCTACTTTTACAGAGAAGAATATGCTGGTTTGTCTGTCTGTATTGTCAAAGCTGGTTCTGGGAGGGATAGTTCCTGCAGGGTCACTTCTCACATCACATATATCAGGAAAGGCAGCAGCGCATTGGAATAAGTGTAGAGAGTAGTAACAAAGAGCAGGACCAAATTACACTCCTCACTGCATAAAGAAGACAAAAGCACGTTCACATCTTGAAGCAAACTAAACAAATACATTGCCTCAAACTACAGCTAGACTGCAAAATTACAAATTAATGATACACAAAAGAATTTATGCTAAAAGAGCATTATTCAAGTTGCTGTTCAAATGCTGGAAATCAGACTTCGGAGGTGACAGAACAATCATTCACCGCTCATCCACTCCAGGAATGTCATCTACACAACATTTTGTTGCATGAGCATACTCCAAGTTCAGACCCACTAAATCTCATAGACCAACTGTTAGAGTCAGACAGCAGAATCACAGCAGTTTTACTGTGGCCTGTTCTGACCCTTGACTGGTCCCTGGACAGTGTTGGAGAAGAGTAGGTGAGTCCCTGGAGTGCATCTTCTGACTTAATTTCATCAGAAAGAAACTAGATCCTGTCCAGTACCTCCAACTGAGGGACTCGCTCCAAAAGAGCACTCCTGGCCCAAGCCAGGACCTCAATATAGGCACCCTTTGACAATGAGGCTTATGAATGTATAGTACAAACCAAGGCTGACCCTATGGAAGTTAGTGTTATGAAGGGAAGTAAGCAAGATCTAAATCAGGGCCCTGGAACAATATTACTGAGCTTTAAAAGTGAACTACCAGTGCTTATGTAGTTTGTATTTGCCTACCAGGGAGGAGAGCAGACAGCTTGATGTCTGAGCAAGTAAATCAGAGCTCATCAACATCTTAAAGAATTGCCATTACCTTAGCTGGATAAGCCAGGTAGCCTGGAAATTCATTACTATCTCAGCTGAGCTCTCCAGATACTCTGTGGTAAGAGTTACTTTACTTTCTGTTGGGGTCACAGAGGGCTAGATGAAGAGAATATGGGTGGGTTGTGTGACATGAGGAATTTACAAACTCTTGCAGGGCAGCCAGAAGCTAACAATTTTGAGATTCCCAGAAGTCCCCATTATAACTGAATTCTAAAAATTTCAGGGAAAGCTGTGATGTAAACATATGTATTGTTCTAGTTATAATGCCTACAGCCCAAATGACCCTTATCCAAATGAGCCATTCTTCTGATGAGCATCTGCTTATTTATCCAGTGTGGGTGAAGGGACCTGTGGATGTGTGGAACGGTTTGGGGAGTTGTTTGTTTGATTTAATGAGTATAATTTCTGTCTGGAATTTTCAAGCATACATGAAATTTCAAGCAGCCCATTATTCCTATGCAGAGCCTGAGGCAAGTATACCCTTACAGAGCTCAACAAAGAAAAGCACACTATATGGTTTGAGATTTTCCTCCCTTCTGCTTTTTCACAGAAATAAAGAAATTTATAAAAAAAAACTCCTATAACAAACCTATAACTTTAAAAAAAAAAAAAACAGTATTCAGTAAATATGAAAAAAACATACCAAAAAAGATTCTTTCTCTACAACCAGCTTTTTTACCTTCCTGATTCAGCCAGCTAAGATCAATCCAGCAAAAAAAAAAGAAATCAATGCTTGATCCAGATCCCAGGCCAGATATTATTCCTTTGACATGCTTTTGTCTCTGCCACAAAGATCTAAAAGATTTTTCATTCTTCTCTTGTACCAGAGCCATAAGATTCAAATGCAAGAAGAAAACTTAGTCCAACAGTCAATCCTCATTCATGATAAAAAGATAACGGCACCTTATTCATATTGTGTATTCCAGTAATAATAAATGAAAAATCTTACGTTCTTTGTCTTTTAGGTTAAAAAGATACCTATTTCCCAATATTTGCTCCCTTTTTTCCCTGAGATTATAGTCAAATATATTCTTAACCTTTACTTAATCTAGAAATAGATTCATTTCCTCAAATCTTATGAGTGTATCCAGTTTTCCAGATTCCAAATAATTTATCTGGGTCTTTCCTAAACATTCCCCAGCTTTTCAACTCATTTTTAAGTGTGAGCTCCAAAGCTAGACTTTAAACCACAAGTTTAAAATACAGGTTTCAGAAATGCTGAGTATGGGCTAAATGTTATGTGAAGACCCATCTTATAAGTTGACAAACTGGAAAAGAAAATCTGTGACCACTAAAGTGATCCACTTTATGAAAGTCAGCCAAGGCCCAAGTGAAACTGGATGGTACCAACTATATATGGTTTAAAAGCAGTATGATAGAGAGGTCTCAAAAGTACCTGATATAGTTCTAGGTCAGCATGATTCCGGTCTTGGCAGACCACAAATCTCTCTCTAAATATCTTTTGAGATCACAATTAGTGAAAAAATGGAAGTAATACTCAGCAAAACATGAAACTGACACAAATATGTTCAGCCCTGGAGTCTGCTCTGGTAGCAGCCTTACAGAAATGAGTCATTATCATCCTCAAAACTACCTAAATCAAATCATCCAGGTAGGTTTTTCTTCTAGAAGTGCTCACTAGTTGAAGTAATAAAGAGTTTTCTAAACAAGATTTGGTTTTCACAGCTGGTGTTGCAGTTGACATATATTTGAAGTGCTTTAACATCCATCCCAGCTGTATTAACATATCATGCTGGTCATCTACTATAAATTCTTTTAAAAAGTCAGTTTTTAAAGAGAAACCTTCTACTCTTTATGTGTTTATGTCTTTATATTAGCTATTTTACTAACAGGCTGGTCATTTTTTGACCCTCCAGTTTAAAAAGAGAGAGGGGAAACTGGGTTCATATCCCGGTGAACAAAGAGAGGAGTGCAGAGTCGTGCACGTTCCACAGCAGGGGACCATGGAGCAGAGAGGTGAGAGAAGGCCAACTGGTTCGACTAGATGATCTCCAGAAGTCCCTTCCAACACCATATGATTCTGTGATTCTATGATTGGAAGACCCAAATACAGCTCCACTGGATCTCACACAGGGACAGTATTTTCTATGATTACAATAAAAAGGGTTGGAGTTTTTACCATTTATAACTAAATTGCTACCTGTTTCTAAAAACAATGAATTTCCACATAAAAGTGGCAGGCAATTACAGTCAGGAAGGACTACATTGAGGCTTTTTGATAATTATCCATGAAGCTTTCCAACTTCTCGTCTGTTTTTTTCCCTTCTGACAAGAGGTTCTTGACAAATGGCTAAAAGCCAAAACTGTAACAATCAGCAGAAACATTCTTTTCTCAATCCTCAATTACTCAAAAGTATTTTCTTTTGTCTTTGGAACAAACTTTCAGTCAAAAAGCTACACAAAATCAATGGGATTATTTTCTTTGTAAGACACCGTTTCTTGTCTCACGTTGAAACCTTAATAACTTTAAAGCAACTCATCCTTCCCAGGGGAGGAGAAGTTGTCAGCATCTTAAATCTACTACAGGAACTCTGTGCAGTATGAACTAGACAAGAAAAACATTATACAACATGATGCACTATAAATCTGAACTTTGTTTTAAGTGAAATTTTCAGGTTACCCTGAGATAGTTAGAAAGTCAGGGAGAGCTCACCAATACAGGAAAAATAAGATGAATGGGTAACTGTGTTGTCTGGCTGGAGGGGCAATGAGCACAACTGTATTAATAATTCTTGTTAAATTAGTCTGCAGGATCTGAGCCCTGTCCCAGGGGGAGACCCCACGACCTCAGCAAGACCCTGAAACACTAAATCACCTACTTCCAGTCAGCCGAGTGTGCTGCTGGAGGCTTCAAGCCAAGTCAGAAGGCTAATGACCTGCTCCATATGGTATGAAGGGGAATAAAACCCCTCTCTTCTAAAACACTTCTTTAGCCCCGACCTCTGGGGCTCTGGGAAAGCAACGGGGACTGAGGGTTATGGCACAAGGACAGGATTGAAGGAGGACGAAAGGCCAGATTGAAGCTTCCCTAGCTGGGGGGAGGCAGAGCAGGGACAGGAGAAGTTCCCAGTTTGGGCAGCTCCATGTCCTTCCCCACACCTAGGTCTGTCCACCCAGCTTCATGTAGGCCACCCACAGGAAGGAGGTTTGGCTCTTGGGGCAGCCACATCCCTTCCCTTCCAAGAAAAGGCACTCAGAGAGACACAAGCATTTTGAAGCGTTTGGGAAAGCCTGTCCTGAGGCCTGTGGGTTTCTGACACTCTCCAGCCTTGCCTTTTTCCATGCCCAAGGAAAACCTCCTGTCATAAAGATTTGCCCCAGCAAAAGCTGTTTTGTGAGGAAGAACATGGAAGCCCATTTCAAGCACTCTTCCTTCTTTTATCTTTGTCTCAGGCACATTGACATGAAATTAATCTCATCTCAGAGTTTAAAGGACTTAATACCATATTCTTTTGTAAAAGGTAGAAGCATGAAGCAAATTTATCTACAATGTGAGGTTCAATTATTTCAATTACCACCTCCTGCCTAAATGAAGTCTGTTCCTTCAAAGACATCTGCAATTTTTACACTCATTTGCTCTTAAAATAGCATTAATTATAATCGTTTCACTGGAAGTGATAAAAGAATACATGCACAAATTAAATAATTACTTACATATATTAAAAGGTTGCATACATGTTTAATTTATAAATTAGTTATTTACCTTACATAATTAACTGTGCAGCCAAGAACAAGTCTAAACAAGTAAGTCATGAATGTAACATGAGATTTTGTTCCCTTCTTCACACGGATTCTAAGAGTCATATTAAAATGAGATCCCATCCTGGAAGCCATCTCACAAAAGAGAATAGTCAGATACTTACAAAAAGCCCAGTGAAATGGTGTAACTTCCATGGGAAACTATCACTGCGGTGGTTTTTCTGCAAGATCTTTATGACATTTTCTGTAGAAAAACAGTATTTGTCAGTCATTTTTATACAAATAAAGTGAAATTGTGGGGAAAAAACCTCAAATGTGTATTGAGACTCACCTTAATTCTATCTCCATAGTGATGCAAAGAGTTCCCTGTACATACTCAAAGTCATAGAATAGAGTTTAAATAGTTTTAATATTTAAAAAATGTCAATTATCCAAAATATTTCACAAATAGAAAAAAATATAGAAACTCCTGGTAGTTTTATTTTCTGATTTTCTTTTAAAGTTATAAAAGATATGGCATGTTCCTTTATTAGTTAGAATATATCACAGCACTTGTTTTAATTCCAGAGGTGATCAATAGCTGAGGAACAACCAGATACAACGAAAATGAGAAAAAAAAAACTACTTTAAGAAATACAGGTTCATACACATCTTTAATTCATCTGGTCTCCTCTTTATTATTTTATAATCCTTTGTCATTCAAATGGGATTTTATGAAAGAATCCAGGTTCCTGCAAATATCTGTAGTGATGCTGTTCCTCCGACCTTTCTGTCAAGAGGCATGTTGGCATTTTTTAAAGACACAATTGACCCTCAAAACAGCATCTCTTATTATGCCAGTAGAAAGCAAGTAGATTTGTGGCTTGGCTCAATTTCCACCCTAGGAAAAGGAACAATTTCATCCTCTCAATATCTAGGTGAGAAATCTGGCAAAACATATGGAATTATTTTTATAATTGTTACTGCAACCTATTAGCAGATGTTTCAGGAAGGGTCAATTCTGGCACTTACGGAAAGGAGCATCACTTTGATCAAGAAGGGTTTCAGTTGCTTTATTTCTTAGATTTTTTAGCAGGCAACAAAACCTTTCTTGAGATGAAAAAAAAAAAAATACACATACTCTGTACATGCATTATTATGTACATGCAAATAATAGAGATAAACTAGCTCCCTTTTGACACTGCTTCACGCTCCCTAACCTGGCCCAGGGCAGGAGAACGGGGCTAAGGAACAAAAGTCATACAGTTAGAAACATCTTCCACACACATCACAGAAGGTTCTCCATGTTTGTCTATTGCTGTGAAAAATAATTAAGAGTAGAAGCTAAAAACCAGCAACTTTCTGGCACAATCAGCTTTTTCCGTGTTTCTCTTTGTAGAAAAAAGAAACACTAATGTTTCTCACTGACCGCTTTTATTTAAACCATCTATTTTCATATACATCTTCCAATTTTTTTTTGTCTTTGCCATTGCAGGTTCTTAGCATCTCCTCCAAGGCAAAGGAAAACTAGTATAAACTGTAAATTATGGACAATACTCAACTACTGGTCAGATTAGAAAAATAAGAAGAAACCAGGAATATGTTAAAAATATTCTGCAGGTATTTTCTGTTCCCAGATAAAATTTATCAGACAAATGCAATTGTAGAAACACTTCTGCAGAGTACGAGAAAAAAGTGGTATTATTCTACAGATATTTATATCTTTCTACCGATATTTCATTTCAGCCTTCCTTTGTGTTTCCAGCAGTGGAGTCTTTGAAAGAAACAGCTGCATGGATAGGTGTGTACTAAAGAGATCTTGCCAGCCAACAAAGCCACTGGTCGCTGGTCGGGTAAAAAACCCACATATTTGAAGACTGAATTGACCAAAAGGCTGCTTAGGGTTCCAATGGGTATCCCTTCCTGCTTGTGAGAAACAAAGAGGAAGTATTCCCAGATATTCTTTTTCCAAGCTGTGAGATCATAATGTTTAATGTATCCTCATATAGAAACAATCCTGTAACTCTATTTCATTATCCTTCTATCTGGTTGAGCAGAACTCTGTTCAGCCCATGTGGATGAACCCTCTTACAATAAACCAGAGAAGCCAAAATTGTGGTTGGAGCCATCCTACTAAGTAGCAATTTCCATCGTTCTAACCTTCACCACAACTGAGTTTAAGTAGGAATTTCACACATAAAATGCTTAAAAAAACAGATTTTAAGGCAGAGAAATGAACTGTATAATGAAATAATAAACACTGAAATTCAATTATCTCCCTACCTCCAAGTTATAGAATTGTACTTACGATTTTTATGTTTTTTAGTTTAATTATTAATTTTAGAAAAAGGTTTTTATGTTTGGTTATTTTTCAGTAAGCATCTTTTTCTAATTAATCCTGCAATGCCTCTAGTGAATCCAGGTTTATTTGAGAAATTACAGTCTCTTATAGTACTAGACTGTAATATCATAAACAGGAGGGTTTGCCTTTCAAGAAACAGCAAGAGGAGAAGAGTTAAGTTGTATCTAGGAGGAAAGATTTCTCATTGAAACACACATTTCTTCAATAAGCACAAGTGGAACACAACAAAAAGTGAATACATTTTCTGGCAGTGAAAGTAGTTCTTCTAATGCATAAAATTCAGGAAAATCAGGATATTTTTTTTTAATCCTAAATAGCATGTTAAACACTTGACCTTCAATACCAACGTGTAAATTGGCTCTTATTGCCTGTACCTCCTATAGCAAACAATAGCTTCACTGATGAACAAACTTAACAGAGCTTCAATACCAAGCCACCAAGCTAAACAAAGTAGAAGCTGTCTGATGTTTTAGGAGATGAGAGCTGTGTGCCTCTGGACAGAGATAATGATATTCCAGAGAGTGCTTCCAAACAGTATTGTATTAAATATTGTGCCAAACTCCTATTATTCTCAGGCAGGTCCATTTAAGTTCAGAAAACATTCGCATCTGACAGATAATAACATCACTGCTTGTACTTTGAACCCTGACACGGAACAGTTCACCCACAAAAGGCAGAAAACCCTCCAGGTTGATCCTTTTTATCCAGAGTTCACAATTTGTAAACTATTCCAAGTGTAAGGACTTGAAAATAAAAATACAACACAATGCCGGCTTAAGAAACCACTGAACCTCCTCCCCTCTTAACATTTTTTAATATCTTTGGATACAAATAACCGTTATAGAGAAAAAAAAATACTTTTATTGTCTTTAGAGGATAAAAATGGGATTTTCAGGTTTCTCTGCTTTGCTGTGACTTAATCACTGTGTAAGGGAGACAAACAAACATGCAAAAGAATCTTCTCACGCTGTTATTGCAGTATCATGAACACAGCACACTAGCAGAGATTTCTGAAAACGCTGGTCATATATTTGGCCTGTGATATGAAGCCTTTCCCATAACAGTTGAAGGAATCCGCTTACAAAATATCTCCATTTTCCTTAAGAAAAACTTTAATTGACTTTGTAGCATGAATGACATCACTGTAAAGGGCCGGCTGACAGGCCTCCAAAACCTGCGGATGTAATTCGGGTTTAGCGAAGTGGAGGGAGCAAACTTTCCAAACAGTTATTAACATTTCAAGAAGCTCGAGTCCCTCCCTGGGACTTCAGTTCGGGGCAGCAACCGATGCAGCTGAAACCCTGCAGGCCTTGAATGATGCTTCAGTTCGTCTGATGGAGCTCTTCAGCTGACGATTTGAGGCAGCCAGCTTCTCCCCCAGTTTGGTCTGACACTCAGGCTGGTGCTTGCCGTCTCATAAAAAGTTTAAGGGAAGTTTTGTGACACCAGAGAGGTTTGTGTGGTGTCTTCAAACACACTCATCAGTAACAATACAGCACTTGGTAATTCCCCAGCAGCTCCTTCAGCGCTAACAGAGCTTCGCCCAGCTTAGAGAAGAAAGGAAGAGTGTCTCTCCTGATAGACTCTAAACATGCCATTAATCACAGCACTGCAGATCTGATTTTTACAGATTTTAAGAACACACTGGTTGTTTACTCACAGCAGATGAGAAGGATATTAAAAATCAGACTTTGCAAATCTTCCTAGAGTACTTTGGTAAATATGAAAAGCATATGGCTCATGCCATCCTGTACTACTCAACTTCCATGCCAGAGGATGCAATAGATCAGGCAAGTTCTTTGAGCTCTCAAGAACTCTCAATATATAACCGTGAACAGATCATTATTTGCACTTAAAAACTTAGATTTACTTCATGCTTGCATCCAAACCAAGGTAAAAGGGCTCTTTGCACACTTAAATTTGACATTTTTAAACTACAGTATCAAATGTATCATTTGTTGGAGAAAAGTTCCCCTATCTCCCCTCTGAAAATACTGCAGCAACATGTGCTGTGCATTCTTCAGTAGTTTGCACTTTGTCTTTGGGAGAACATCATTAAATTTGTATTTCACGTTCAGAAAGATGAAAAACTTTTTGCTTTGAAAAGCATAAGAATGACTGCAGCGTTTATTTAAATGCTGTTCCAGCTCCATAGACATAACAAAGAACTTTTCCCCTCCTCTCATTTGAGAATATGATCTAATTCCACAGTTCACCTGCTGACGCTTTTGATACATATTAATCATGAAACAGATTCATATTTCTCTTCAGCAAACTTTAAGGGAAATGATTCAGCTCTTACTTGCACAAGCACTAATAGCTACCACGTTATTGAGTTTAAGAATTTATTTAACCATCACAGCTAAGAACACAAGGCCTGATGCAAGGAGGCATGCATTATGTATTTGGGATCTATAGTGATACAAGAAAAATTTGTGTGATAAATCCTTAGAAAAGTACATTTACTGCATAGGTTCTGCAGGCATTTCTCAGGGTTTAATATCCTGGAACAGGATGGCTTGGGGCGGAGGAGCTAGTGCCATAGGAAATGTCTGAAAAGTCAGGCTCAAACTAAAAAGTGGTTTGATGCACAAATATTCAAATTAGAAATCTGGTGATTTTTTTTTTTATTGATTTTTTTTTTTCCCTTAAGGGGAAAGGCTTCATGATTTGACTCTTTGGCAATATATTATGACCTTTGTACTGTCTGTGAGTCTTCCTATGCAAGATTAAGTACATTGTCAGGACTCAACAATTAACAGTAATGGCTGAAAAAACTTATAACAGCAACTCAAACAATTAGTAAATTAAAGCCAGTGAATAAGAAAGGTGGGAAAGGTGGCTGGTGTTTTAAAATGCTGGGTCACACTGAATAATTCTTTCCCAAGTCTGCACTATTTCTCATATCTTTTCACATTGCAGAGTGACAAGGACATTGTGAAAAATAAAACATCGGCACCTGATGAGTGAATTAAAAACCTTAGATGAATCTCCAACAGTTTTTATCTGTTTCATGAACTCAAATTCAGGACAAGAACCATAATTTCCAAATCATCACCTAAACCAATCTAGCAATAGTCTTTTTCCACAACATAGCAAATTTCTTCTTCCATGGCACAGAGATCTCACACAAAACCCTCAACATAACGTTACCTTTCAAATGAAAAGATTATTTCAATCATTATTTTTTTTAGCCACCATAGAGGGTTAGAATTTACTTTCTTGGTTAAAAAAGGGTTTTCATTAACCAAAATTCCACTTTTCATAAACAATTGTATAAAGATACTTTATTTATAACACATTTGCTGAAAAAAAAAAAATCAAAACCATGTTTTTAAAACGCAATCCTGAAATCCACCAAATGTGGATAAATACTTCACCCACGTACTAGTTTTTCCACACATAGAGATATCTCCACTTAGCTTTAACGTCTAAGTATAATGCAAAAAATTTAACAGCCTGAAGCCAAACATTTTTGCAAGGGGCTAAAAACAATCTCAACATTTTGAATCAATCAATATTCATGGTGTCTCTTAAAGCATTAAAAATCTTAGCCATATTAAATGCTAATGTGATGTAATAATAATGTTCTGCACCTATTATACAACCTTTTAAACTAGGGGTCTCAAGACAGTTCTCAGGCATGCATAAATTAAGCCTCAAAAAAATCATTGCTATATCAGATAGTTTTGCTGGAAAGGAAACAGGAAAAGAATGGTTCCATGTCTTGCTAAAAGTTGTATGAGACACATTGTAAAAAAAAAAATGATAGAACCAAACACAATATTCCAGGTAAATGTAATCTATTAAGGCACCTGAAATCATTACATAAATTCAGGATCATTTCTCTTCTCTTTGGGGTATTCTCTAACCATGTCTTAGTTTTCACAGAGGTGTCAAGAGCGATGACCAGGGTGACCGTGTATTCAGGACCCCAGTGAGAGATAAGAGAAATTCCAAATCTTTCTTCTATCACTGACTACATGCACACATCATCTATGAATTACATTTACCATCTTATTGCTTAACTTCCTGATTCCCTCACGAGTTCCCCTAAAGGTTACTTATAGTATCACACACAAATATAATAGATCTAAGAAATAGTTTGACAGACTGAGAAAGTTGGGGGGGTTCAGCCTGGAGAAGTGAAGGCTCCGGGGAGAACTTATAAGGTCCTTCCAGTACCTGAAGGTGCTTCAGGAGAGATGGGGAGGGACTCTTGATCAGGGAGGGGAGCCATAGGACCAGGGGAAGGGTTATAAACCAAAAGAGGGGAGATGTAGATGAGATCTCAGGAAGAATTTCTTTGGTGTGAAGGTGGTGAGAGCCTGGCCAGGTTGCCCAGAGAAGCTGTG
>BJBW01009703.1:0-21464 GCA_004320125.1 Scolopax mira | reverse complement strand
GGTGGGAGGTGTCCCTGCCCAGGGCAGGGGGTGGGACTAGATGATCTTTAAGGTCCCTCCCAACTCTAAGCATTTTATGATTCTATGATTATGTTTTCCAGTGGACAATATAGAGCATGTATTTTTATATAAATAGATTGGGACAAACTCTGTTCTAATGTAAGATGGTATGGCTCACAACAAAGAAGCTGAACATATTTACCACTGTGTAGAAATAAACCTTTAAAATCTTAATCAGAAAATGACTACACTATTGTTGCCATCAATTCAATCTTCTCTACAGAAAAGAATTATCAATACATTGGATAGTGTCTTTTTTCTTTAATATTTATTTCTGTCTTTAAATAATCAACTGTGTCGACAGACAGTTCTGAGGCAAAGCACAAATGCAGTTCTTTGTGGTTTCAAGGCTTCTAAAAATCTTAGAGGGGCAAGTTTGAAAAATGTGCACAAAAAGAATCAGTGCAGGTTACATTCAAACAATCTCTCTGAATCCAAAAGGCAGGGGACTATTCTAGTCTTATGTAAACAAACTTAAAACACTCCTTATATTTTCCACAAATAAGCTATCACTCATGTTTTAGGAATTGCTGAAAAAGATGATAAAGATGATTCCTGAAAATCCATTTTTTAAGAGAAAGACATGAACAGAGAGAATTGCGGGATTTTGCTTTTGTTCCTCGGGAGAGAAGTTTTCAAATATATTTTTATAAGGAAAGAGAAATTGCATGAAGAATCATTACATCAATGATTTAAAAGCAACAGGGAGGCCTATAAAGCAGAGGAAGACATCCCCGGAGTCCACTGACATTACCAACAGAGAGAAAATCTGTCAAGGATATTTTTTACTATTTTTTGGTAGCCAATAGGAGTTATATAAATCCTAGAAAGATATTAAGCAGGCAATGACAGGCAGTCTGTCTTTTTCTCTTAATAATATGAGTTCAATATGAGTTTTTAATAACAATTCTTACTGACTAAAGAGTCATCTCACGATGAGGACAGAGTTAAGCAGCTAAAAGTTTCTTTGCTAGAAGTGCAGATTCAGATCATCAGCCCTGACTTGAAGTTTTTTGTCTGAGATCTAAAAAAATCCAAGAAAACATTTTTGCTAGGAAATCTATATTATATGTCTCTGATTATAGTGAGGTTGGGGGATTTTGCCTAGGTGACCTTTAAAGGTCCTTTCCAACCCAAACCAATCTATGATTCAGGCATTAGGATGCCCCTTTGAAGGAATAGGTAAGGTCAGTAACTATGCCCAAGTCAGCCGTACCAGTTTTGTGATACTTCTCTTACTACCATAAAAGCACAGGTTTTTTTACGTGCCGGTACCGCCTCCAGACTGGAAAGTTTTATGGAAATGAGTTAGACTGATCAACAAAGCTCCAGATCATCAAAGGCTGTGAGGTCCCAAACTCCCCCCAACTGCAGATTTGGGAATTTGATCCAAGGGCTTTGCTGAAGGTTACACGGGATGTTTGTAGACGAACACAGAATTCAATGCAGTTTTCTAAATTCCCAGAATACTATTCTGCTTGCACTTCGTCTAAACCCTATGCCTTAAGCAGATTACTGAGGTGCTTTTCCTGTATCAACAACACTCTGATTTTTTTACATATAGATATCTCCTGTTGTTTTAAAGCTACAGACTGTCCTGTGACAAAAAAATGAGGGGGGTGGGGGGGTTGGGTTTAAATTGTTTCAATTAGCTTTAATATTGTACCAGTCAGGATTATCTCAGTTACTTATTCAAGTGACAGACTCATTCAGGGCTCAGATTCAAATAATACTCAATTTTCTTCGGATAATGCAAAGTGATATTTGTGTATCTCTCCTGAGCTCAGGTGGCCTGAAGTTTAGTTGCAGTCTCTGATTTGGTCATTAGATGTCCCTGTGAGCTGTGAGGGATTCTGTGAGAGGTAAAGTTAAATAACACAGAGCTGGACTGGTTCTGGGGTGTCTGCTTGATGTATTTATGCTTGTAACTATCCTATTAGTGGGCCTTCTCTTTAAGAAGTCCTGTTGTTTACCATTTTTGCAGAATCCAGGTAATTCCATACCCAGAAACATCAACTGGCTAGTTAAACCTAGTTAAATTGCATAGTTCTTTTTTTTCAGAAGGACGAGATCCTGTCAACTGTCCTTTTAGTGAGCCCTTTTAGTTTACCAAGATTAAATTCGTAGCTTTACCAACAAGAACTAAAGATCAGATCCACTTGCTCGCATGCCATGAGCATCTCTGTATCTTCCTCTTCCTCTATGCCTTTGTACAGCTCTCTGGCTTTACCTCTCTACCCATCCTCCTTGTACAACACACAGTCTCCTGAATAACGGAGTGGATTCTGTGGGATTTTCTCATAACTTTTCATTGTCTCATTACATTGGGATTCTGGATTGGGCAATTTTATAACCATTCCCCCTCATATTCATAGGAGTAAGGAAGCATTTAAAAATTAAACAAGAAAACATAATCATAAATATGGGTATAAAATAGTCCACACCGATTCCCTCAAGACCACAAACAACTTCAAGAGGAGCAGGGACTGCACAATTAAACAGAACAGACCAGTTTGTACCATGTCAAAAGAATTATGATCTGCTGTATCAACAGGAGGATGCGTTTGTGCACTGTGCTCAACTGACGGTGGTATTTTCAGCCCTGACTATCAGTATCAAAGTAGACATTCCTCATTTGTGGACATGAAATAAAACTAGCAAAAAAAGGAGCTTTTCTGCCCTGTCACTTGGCAAACTGAGCGAGCGCTGCACAATATTTTCATATTCCTGAATGCTTCAGTAGCTGCCGTGTGAATTTCACAAAGCCCTTTAATATTATGAAGCCGAAAACAAATTCAGAAGCATCAGAATTCCCTGATATTAAATGTTTTACTCTGTAATGAAGTCTCTGTACATGTAACAAAAGCAACTACTGTAGCAACAATTCTAATTACTTTCTGCTAGTACTGAAAGAAATGATGGCATTTTAATGGAAATTTAATCTCTGCCATTTAAAAAAGATGTGCATTCCTATTATTTCCCTTGTGTTGTTTTATGTGATATGAACACGTGCAGGACTGTGTAGTTTCCCCACCCTCAGCAAAAAGACTTTTAGTGAACGTTTTACTTCCTTCTCTTTTCATTATTTTTATATTCTGTATAAACTTCCATAAATGAGCTATATGTTTTTAAAGGGGTTCTGACAAAGTAGGTAAGTGTCATGATACATTCATGTCCTAAGTCTGTATCAGCTTTTGTAAAGGCCACATGCATTGACTTTCTTGTGTAAAAAATTTTAAAGTGCTTATGAAACTACTACATACTTTTAGAATCCAGTCACAATCCAAAACGAATCCAAATCCCAAACCCAAACCAACAGCTACTTTGGCTTGGTGTGTTATTTATACCGTGTCTTTGCCACTTATTTATTTTTCTAAGATTTCTGTCTCTGTAAATCTGACAGTCTCGGGAAATTAATACATTTATTATGTTGATGTCGAAAACTATGAGCATAACTTTAAAAAATTGCATCCAGGGTTTCATTCACATAAACACACGCATGTGTGTGCTACACATTGGTCACAAGTGGAATCAATAGTTTTGATGAAACTACTTTAAGTCAATTATATGTTGTTTTGAAGAACTGAAGCCCAAAAGATGATGGAATCAAGTCCTTCATTAAGAGTACACTTGGGACACCAAGTTACAGGACACTTATTATACCCCTCCATCTGTTGTGTGCTAACGGGAATTAGAATAAAGCTAATTTAAGAGCTGAAAGGCAATGCACTTTCACTAAAAAAGCACAAATCCAGTCTCCTAAGAGGGTTACGAGAAGAGGGTAATGCAAATATAAGATACTTATCTGATCCTGCTGGCAGTTTTCTGGAAGGAGAAGCTATCTTCCCGTCCAGCATAAGCCCTGCCTTCCGTCTCTGCCTGTTTCCAGTAGAACCGTCTGCATTCAGATCTGAATTCTAGAGGAGAAAATGATGAAGTCCCATGTGGGACTTTTCAGTTACTCTTACAAAACGCTTAAACTGACAAGTATTCTCCAGCACACAGTTCTTTGTGGGAAGTAATATAATTTAACCAATGCAATAAAATTAAGCACATAGCATAATACATAACAATTTAAATTTATGTGCCAATAATAACCACTTTTCCACAGTAAAGCAAAATACGATTTGAAAACATTTCTCCTCCAATGTGAATAAAGACCCAGCTTTGAAGTAACGAGGATGTATTTGAAATCTTTTGGTAGGCTCTGTCATATTGGATGGGGACATGTATCTGTGTTTTCAGTGATCTTTTCAGTGATCACTTTTCAGTGATCCTAGTGGTTCTACAGACAAGTATTAGGTCCATTAGTTAGTTAAATCATTTATGTCTCTCAATCTTAGTATATGCCATCGGCATTCCTCACAGTGGATTCCATTTTTATCCAGTCTGTTCCTCCAAAGCGTGCAGCTCACTTGGCTTCGATCCAGCTTCTAGAAATCCAGTAGCAAAATGTTTTTATTAACCAATTTTGCTCGTGAAATTTTTGCTGTGAAATTTGCTGGGTAAGCAGTATTTCCGAGATGCAACAGAAAAACAATGTCAAAACTCTTGCTGGGGGAATTCTAATGCATTTGAAATTTTTTCCTGTGTTACTTAATCTCTATTACCTCTGTTATCAGGATTCTTTCTGTCACAGACATGATAAGCCTTTTTGTTACTGCATTAGAAAAATGAATACCGATAAGAGGCTATTACGAATGATGAAAATTTGATCAGACTGTCATATTATAGCAGAACAGAAGCCTGTTTCTAGATTCAAAAAAATGACATTAAGAAAGAACATGGAGTGCACTGGCTCCCTTTCATAGCTGATGCAGGATTACTGACAGTGGTCCTATTCACAAATTTGTAAAATACTTGTAAGATTGGATCTCAATCTATGCATGCCATCCTCTTGCCTGGTTCAGCAAAGTTCTACAAAATTTTAGGTAAAAAATAACCTCAGTTTCCACAGCATTTAATGGATATAAATAGCACCATACTCCACTGTTTTCCATTGTTATTTCTCATTTTGTTATTATTGTTGCTACTACTGGACCTCCTGTTTCTCTCCTCTCTGCTTCTTCCTTGTGACCCACTTTATTTCATTACAACATCCCATGCCATTCTCTTTTTATTGTGTGGGTTTGTTTGGGTTTTTACACTTGCTTTCACATTGAGCTCCTGGATGAAATCACCATGAGGGATTTTTGCTAATCACAGTGGGATTTTTGCTAATCACTTCCATAACACCAAGAACTCAGTCTTTTAATTTATGCAAATTAACTTCTCTTTTCTAACCCTCATGTCTCATATGGCCTGACTTGTTTGGAGATTTTACTGACTGAAATAAGTTACATTTTATAGCACAAAGTTTAAAAACACATCTAATGTTTCTCAGAAGTGGGCACTGATCTCTCCATATCCTAACGCAGTGTTAGACTTTCTGTGAAAGGGACTATCTCACACTTAAATCCATTCTGTGCTATAAACTGCATCCCCCTTCTGTGTTGCAGGAGTAGATCTGACAGATGTCTGACCCCAAACCCAGGCAACACTAACCCCAAAACTAGAGTCCTGAAGATGTCAGTGTGGGAAACCACCCCCACTTGAGAAAGCCTGACTATTGACAATTTATGTTTCATCCTGCCCAACAGATCTGACCTGAAACCCTGACCTGAAACTCAGATCAGCCACATACATCCCACAAGTTGACTCATAAAAGCCCTTAGCGCACACACACACACACACACACACACAAAATGCTTCTTACTTAGTATTGTTCTCTGTTTTAAAATCAGCTCTCCAGATTACGTTACTGCTAACAAGATGGACAGATGCCTGCTGGTTCAGGAATTTCAGTTTAGTAAGACATTCCCTTGCATTACCCTCAAAGAGATGTTGATTTCCAACACATTTCATTTTTTCCAAGAACAGAAAGCCAATTTCGACACTATGATATGTAGACATGCTTGCCTTGGATGAGAAAGCAATGGAGCTTTGCACTGCCTGGCCAATTAGGTTTTTTTTGGCCTCACACAGAGCAATTCTGAATGTGTGTTTCCATGCACCACCAACAGCATGGAAACACGGACGGACTTTACAGAAATTATCAAAAATGCTCATTCAAACTGAAATTGGAGGCATCTGTGGTAAAAGGAAGAAACACAAGGCAGAGGCATCCCTCCAAAGACACCGCTCTCTTTCTTTCATCCCAAGATATTTTAGCTGTTTGAGAAAGTATGTTGGAGCTGCCACCCCATGGCACACATCCCCATCTCCTCACCTGTGAAGACAAAGAAAATGAGACCTGTTTTTTTTTTTAACATGGTAATCTATAAAATGCTTCTGGAACATTTTCATGGAAGCTGCCAGCCAGAAAAGCATCCGATCCCCAAAAAGCCTCATGCCTGACAAGATAATGCCAATGAAGGTGGCAGAATTCTCAAGCAGGACCCGTTTGCAGAAGCAGGATCCCAAACAGATTTCAACCAGACAGCAGTAAAGTAGCTGCCACAAGCACCCTCTAGGCATGGCAACAGCAGCCTCTGATGACCTTCAAATATAGTGTGTCAGTTTATTTGTTGCCACAGTGCTTATGAGAATGGGGCTTGTACACTCCACACACAGCATCCCTGCTCCACAGCAGCTTCTTATCCAAATAGACAAGCAGATAAAAGGAAGAGAGAAGGATTAAATATACAGAGCAAGAGGAGGAACAACCTGCAAATTTCATGTCAGCTCAGCTACATTTGTTTACTTGCCCTTTGGGCAGAGTTTAATTAGTAAGGGATTAGCTGGCAGAAAGACAGAGGACAGGGGCTGCTAAAGACAGGCACGAAAGAGAAAAGGCAATGGCCAGGGGGAGGGAGGGGAGGCACAGAGAGCGGCTGGAGTGAGCATGAGCTGAAAGAGCCTGTAAGAAAGGAAGCTCAGGGGGTTGCAGAAGGTGGCTGCATGTCCCAGGGGAGAGGAATTCGTAGCCCAAACCATAACAAGTAGTCTGATGTCAAGGGGGTTATATGTATAGAGACAGGGGCACTATCTTGTCTAACAAGTCCATAGCGAAGAAGCAGCCCTGAACGGGTAATCAGGATGCTCAGCTGCCCCCCAGCATGTCTTGCATAGCTGTGATTGAGAAAGTTTGGGGGGTTAAGCCAAAATCAACTTTGAGCTGACTCCCCAAAACCATTTGTCTGGCTGCGAGTCCATGTGCAAAAAGCTGTCACATTCCAGAGGGTGCCTCTCCTTTGCTATTCCATGTCGGAGAGGTGAGGAGCCCCAGGGAACCCCAGTTCACTGCCCAGTTGATCACAGGGATGAGGCAGGAGGAATCCACAGAACACATCCTCTTCCATCTAGCCAACTGCAGAACCTGGTCTCTGGAGCCTGCTTTGTCTCCAGGAAAGGCCCTTGTATTGTGGCTGGGGGTGACTGTGGAAAACTGAAGGTAGCAATGAAAAAAGAGGAGCTGGAATAAAAAAGATGTCTGTAAAAAGAGCTAAATAAACCCCCATGTTAACACAGTCCAATGTAAGGGGTAGAATGAAAGCACAGTGCTCTTGTGTGTTTTTTCCTAACACAAAGATAAATGATTCAGCCTTTCTAAATGATAATTCTCTTGTGAGTTTTGAAGGCAGGAACTACCTACATATTGCTGTACCCATCAGGGAAATGCAGAGGGAAGGAGGGAGGAACTGCCAGCGGAGGGTGGTATTGCATAAGATAAAATAAGTAGCTGCTCCCTTCTTACCTTGGAGTTACCAGTTGGGTCATAAACACCACAGCAACCCTCAACTCCACTCAGCTTTGGGAATAACACACAGAAGTGGGCTGGGGAGCAACTGCAGGTCAAGGACATGGAGGAGATGAGGAAACTGTGAAGAGAAGCAGAATGAAATCAGGTGGTGGGATGAAATGGGAAGATCAGAAAGGAGAGAAAGCAGGAATGTAGGGAAAAGAGACCAGACAAGAGGGCAGATGGTCACCAGGGCAGAGAAACAAAAAATCAAGACCTGAACACACTATTAAAACCATTCCTAACAATAAACACAATATAACTTCAGCTACATCATAGAATTCTCTTCCAGAAATGTACAAATTCTAGGTATTTTTTTCTTCTTACTCAATCTAAATTTTTCCTTCTTTAAAATGTAATTTCAGCTTTCTAGACTTGATAAACTCGTAACAGTTCATGGAATAACTTGACATAACTTCACTGAATTTTTAGAGTTGGAAGGGACCGTAGGGATGATCTAGTCCAACTGCCCTGCTGAAGCAGGATTGCCTATAGCTAGAGCATGCTTCATGGTTTTTTCCAATTTCCAAACACAGAGACTTTACAACTCCTCTGGCGATCACTGCCCCAGTGTTCGATCACCCTTATCTTAAAAACATGTGTTCACATGAATTCCTTGTATTTCAGTTTGTGCTCATTGCCTCCCATCCTTTCACTGGGCAACACTGAGTCTGGTTCTGCCTCTTTCTCCCATCAGATATTTTAAAATGTCGTTAAGATACCCCCCAAGTCTTCTCTTCTGAAAACTAAACAATCCCAGCTCTAGTCAGCATGCAGAGTATATGTCTATAATGCTTTTGGCCTTGTAGAAGAGTACACTGAAACTGCAAATACTTCCAGAAATACAAATTAGCAAGAAAGAAAAATAAATGGAAGTGAGAGGCAATTGGCATATTCATAGAAAAGCAAGGTTGCAGCCCTTACTAAATAATATATGATAACTTCTCAAGTTGCTTAGTGAAAGTTAAAAAGAAACATTCTCAAAATGTTTTTGCTTTGGAATGGACGCTGACTAAGAACTCATCTAAAGTTTATCAATACCACAATAAGAGAGGGCAACTGAGCAATACAAACAAGAACTATAACATGGTTTGAAAAAACTAGGGCAAATATTTCTATATCCTTAGTCTGCATCAGCTGCATTTTCAAAACTGTAGCTATGAGATGCAGAATAAGGCCCAACTGGCACAGAGCCCATTGGAAAGAAGGCAAAATAATAATAATAATAAAATTTTATTTAACAGTATAAGATGACTAGTGTTACAAGGAACAAAGCATAATGTGAATAATGGCAATGTCACACTGAATAAAAGACAAAGGAGTTTGTTAGTGGTAACCACGACATGGAATTTAACTTTGAGATCCCATGAGGGGGATTCAGCAGCAGTAGCACTGAGAAACATACACAGAATCCATTATGTAAAACAATGACAAGTATAATACCATCCCCTGGATAGAAAAGAGGTAGGAATCTATCAAAAGCATAAAACAAGCTTGTTAGATGAGAGACCAATTCTTGTAAAGTTGACATACAACCTGCTTCTCAAAGCATCTTCGACACAAGAGGTTTTTCCACAGCATTTCTTTGAGTTCAAACACAGTAGGTTTCTTCCTGAAAATAACTGAAGCAAAAAGACCGATACTAGAGATAACAGCAGGGTTTAGATTACTTAAATAATTCTCCAAGCCTTGCCAGGCCACGTTACATGCAACCTCTAAGCTATTTCTTTCAATTTTCCAACATTTTGTTAAGAAAATATTGGAATTAAATCTGAATATTTACTCTTGCTGAAACCACATTATCACAGCCATCAACTTTGTTAATGACAGTAACATCATGCATACAGACTAGAACATTCCAAGGTCCATAAGAGTCCTCTGCCTGTCACCTGTCCTCACCTATAACCAAAAGCAACACCCACCCCTCCTGCAAGAAAAAGAGCAAGAAACCCTGAAGACAAATATATTAAAAGTAGCATTTCCACCATAAGGATAATAAATTTCCAGGTATTTCTGTATAGTTTTGTTCTTTTAATTTCTCTCCTTTCAACAGCTTCAGTGCCCCACAACACTGGTGCACAAACTAAGGTTTTTTTGTAAAGTCTTTTCTTAAGTCAAAACCCCTTGCCTACCAGATCAGTTTTGTGCACAGGAAATATGGTCATTTCATTCATCACTCTCACAATGCAAACCCAGAGAGTAAAACACTGATGACCAAATGCAGCCACTGTGCATGACAAGAAATAACTGAAAGAAAAACTGTGAAAGAAAAAAAATGACCAGTGTCAGGTTAAGCAATAAGGAGTAACCACTATCTCATGCCAGATCTCACAAAGAGGAAAAAACTAAGCTAGTAAAAAGATACAAGCACGCCTGACATTTCAGGTATCTCCCTTCCTGCTTTCTCACTCATTGCTAAACATCTTCCCCCATTATCATAAGAAGAAACTGAGCTCCCAGCTCCTCCTGTGTTTCCTGCTTCTGATTAGACAACACGTGCTGTAAGAGACCACATCTCTGCAGGTTTAAGACACACCTGATAGCTTCAATTTTTTATACCTGGTAACTACAATGTTCAACTGAATTTGCTACACCGCTAAGGACAGTTTTGTGAATAGCAAACCCATCGGTTAACTCCGCCAGCTAAATCTAGAAAGATCCTTTCTGAGCATCAAGAGAAAAACAACTCATTGAGCATGGGAAGAAACACATTTCAGCTCATTACGGCCCCCCATGATACAAGCTTAAGCAGCTCCAGGAATAACAGAAAGTTGTGTATTGGTATGCAAGCAAACGCACGGTAATCTGTTTGAGCAGATGTACCACAGTCTTTATCTCACACTCACTGGAAGATAACGGTCAGCTTGCTGTATCACTGCCCACTAGAAAAAAAAAATCATTTTAATCCCATTTAGATGTTTGATGATACCAAAAAAAGATCATATAACCATCAACATGAGCATAATTTGTTTATTAGTGATCATCTTGAAGCAGCAGTCAGGCCGGGGTATTTTCCTCGTAATTACACTGAATTGCTCAGTTAATACCATGCTTTTTTCAAAGCCTTATGTCCCTTATCACACAAAGCAGCATCTAAATACATTAATCCTTTCAAGACTGTACACCATAAAAATTTTCAGAAGAAAGCAGAGATGATGGGGTCAAGCAATTGTCAGGGATATATCTGTAACTCATCATGTAAATGTATGCAGAAAATACTTTTTCCCCTTCTGAATAATAAAGGGTGCTATGACTTCTTAACTGTGTTAGCAACAGCAAAATAGCACAGCTTTTTAAGGATCCCAGAGAATCTTGGAGTTTTCTTTTGATGGCAGAAGAGGTCTAGGCTTATGTTTGTAAAAGGAGACAAACGTCAACACATCACCTGCTTTGATTTCGTGTAGGGACTAGAATTCCACAGCGTTTGCTGCAACTGCAGAGCAGAGAATCAGGCTCCTGGTTTTGGTGGAGAGGGGTATCACAGAAAACAGATGAGTTTGTGCCATCCTCCAGTATGAGCAGAAGCTGTAACTACTGGGTGAGCCTGGCTTTAATGGCAGGTAAGTCTGGGTTAGGGACTACAGCTCTGTGCCTACTAGTCATGTTGGGTCAGATGAAAGAGCCAGTTATCTACTCTCTTACCTATATTTATGGCTTATAAGTGGATAGTGAAACAATATAATGATCAGGCAAGCAAAAGGCATCCAATTCCTAGCTTACCCTTGCAGTTTTTGACAACCGGTGATAAATGGTCATTGTGCAACTGGAACAGTAGGTGAAATCCATTCCTTGATGGACATAGTGCTTGTGTACATATCAAATTCTGTCTCATTCTTATATAAAGGAAATAAATTTTCATTAAAAGTATAGTTTAGTTGGAATCATGCCAGCAGACAATAGATGCATGAAAATTAAATTTGGTATTTTCCTGTTCTCCTAGTACAAAAAAAACCTAAGTAATTTAGTCATTTCCTCAACCTTTCTGCCATGTCTCTTCCAGGCCAAAGACTTCTCACCTGTGTAGTATTTTCTAAAATGGAAACCATCCCATTCCTCTGATAATCCTCGCCACCATCCCATTAACATTTCTAGCTTTACTAGGTATTATGGCTATTGCAGGACCAGAACATTATTAAATATGCATGATATACCATTTTATTTTTTAAAAATTGCTTTCCTTTCAATTTCTTTCTAATAAATCATTAATATTCTATTTCTCCTTTTGATCGTGGCTAAAGATTAAGCTGCGATTATCAGAAAATTTTTCATTCAAATTCTCCTTGCCAAATGGCTTTTCCTAATTTAGAGCAAATAATTATCTCTTCATTGATAGCACTTTTTTTTTTCCTGTGGATATATTTTATCCACAGCTTTGTTATCCACATTCAGCAGCAGGACACAGGGCTGCATCTTTTCACTATTAATGTAAGTCTTAATGAATCTGAGTAATTCTGTGCCATCAGCAGATTTTGTTACTTCTTCCAGCATAAAACCTAATGGTGACACCTAACCTTTGAAATACTCATTTCTTTCCCTCATTTCTCATCTTTTAACAAGCTATTAATACAGAAGATTTTTCTTTTAGTTTCTTTAAAAGCAGACCTCATCAAAAACTGTTGGCTGTCTAAGGATACTATATCAGCCAGATCATTCTTTTTATTGTGCTAATTTCTTTTATTCTGGTTTCTATCAATTTGCCTACTACAGAAGTTACACTTGCTGAAGGAAAATTCTCCAGATCTCTACCAAAACCTCTCTGTGAAAGCCAATTTAAATAGTTCCACAGCCAGCAACTCAGAACCTTAATATCCAAGTTTCTTTTGAAATCCTGTGTCACTGGTATCAGTTATTGGCTGTTTTCAGCAATTAAAATTTCCTACTTTATTCTAAATCAAATTATTACTCCTCTTCTGGCATTTATCCAGACTAAAAATTATCTTCATTTCCACAGTATTTTCTCCATTACTATGATTTTAACGATATTCCAATAGATCTCAATGCGCATGATCCCAAATCTATCACTGTCTCTGGCCATCAGCAAAGTGAGTTCTATGTCACTCACACAGGATAAACTGTCCAAGCTCAGTTTTGTGGGGAAAAATGTAAGAATTTCCAGAAAATAGGTTTTAAAAAACAATTGGTCTGAAAAACATGTTTGCAAATGTCCTCTTAATGTCTAGATACTGATCTATTCTTTCAAGGAGAAAATCTTTTGCAGTTTCAAACTGCCTTTCCCTGATGTTGATCATATTTGTCACCTGCTACTAACAAGAGACACCACAAAGAGGAAACATAAGCAAAAACAGTGAGCAAAACATAGAATTTTTTAACTGTCCTTAGAGATATGTGTTTATTTTTCTTTTCTATTGGGTTTAATTTACTGACTAAATATAAATTGTGTATTAGTTTAATAAGAAAAAGAAAAAATTGTGACTGGAGAGCAGCAGAGGGAGAAATACAACTGCTACCTAACTGGGAAAGCTCTAAGAGCAAAAAGACAATTTGTGTTCTTCATGATAAACTCTTCAAAACCACTACAGGACTATTGCTGATGCCTGTCCATGCAAACCAGACCATGTAAAAATAAAATATTAATTTTTAAATTTAAAACAATAATCTTTGAAATATATTCATTATCTACATTTTAATACATGAGAAAGGGGCGGGGGAGGAGAACCATTCTTGCTTACATGTATTATCTTTTTTATTTCTACAGAGGCTTTTATAGCTCTTCAGGGTCAGCCTCTCCAGTTGCAGATATGGAGGCTGAGAGACAGGGCCTTGTTTGGCCAAATTCAACAGCAAAGAAAGGAGCAGAATTGCTCAAGTTCCCTCAGTATTCAGAAGGCTGAAGCTGTGCCTGGAGTGTGCTTGCTATCTAGCTCCTACAGAAATAATAAATACCAGAGAGAGATTTGATCTTATTTAAGAAGTAGTTCATAATTATAGATCCTCGGGTCTCTCGGGTAAATGCAGCATGGAAATTTTAAGGAAAAACACTTGGCTACACCAGTAGGAGAACCAGTAGGTTCAGTACAACTAAAGCCAGAAGTCAAACAGATGGTACAGAATCTGCCTGGCCTTTATGAATAACATGAATTGTCTGGTGCCCCAATTTATATATCTATGTAGGGTACCTAAAATTCAACACTGTGCATAGCAACTTTCAGATCAGCTTTATGTGACAATGCTTTGAGCCCCAGAATTACCAACAATCAACTGTCATTTTTCTGCAAGCAGAGGAAATATCTTTAGTTGGATTTAAGCAGCATAGAGTATTTTTCTAGATATGTGTAGTGATTCACTGAGGTGACCATTAAAGGTCTGATTTAACCCATGCACAAGCACTTTTCCTGGGTGGATTGATATTTTAGGGTACAGTTTTGCCCTTCCCATGTCTTGGTAGTATATTTGTAATGCACTACTGAATTTCAGTAAAATTTTTTTCAATCACCTCTTTAACAATATATAATTATTGTTGACAGCAAACCAACTAGCAGAACCCCTTTATATTAATTAACAGTGACCTATAATTAAACACTGTAGTACTTAGAGATGAAGTGGTCCCTAGATAATATTGCTTTAGCTTTAATGAGTGTTTATCATTCTTGTTTGCTTCTACTGGAGCACTTATCAAGGTTAGTTACAAAGTTTCTTAATTAAATGGAAATAGATTGCCGACAATGCCTTAACAGAAAACAGCTAGAAATAGTCATGATTTAAGCTTTATCCAAAGTGTGCAGACCTCTGCCCTACAAATTTTTAGTCCTGGTTTACCTATGGAGTTCAATATTTTCCTTACATCATAACTTGACAGTAAATAACACTGTGGTATGTTCTAGATTGTTCCTGTTTCTTTATCTCAGAAAGATAAGAGTATGCTCTCTTAAATGTTTGTCTCCTTCAGCATGTTAAGGGTTCAAAAATAAGTTTTTAAATGAAAGCTTTGATAAAGGATTTCTGATTCCTCACTCAGGTTTCACCAACAAATCTCTGCATCGTAATTAAGTAAATCTCTTTATTGCACATTTTCAAAATTTAGTCTGATGTTTACCGTAGATTCCCAATGGAATTAAAGGATCATATTCTTACCAAATTCCATAGGGACTGCTGTCTAGGGCGCTCAGAGGAGATAATCTGTGGTTTCACCAATCCTGCACTTTCAGATGTCAGCAGAAACTGTGGATTCTACCACCCTCCAAAAAACTTTCTTCAATTCCAATTGTTACAGGTTAAGATAACATATTGTGGGAAATTCATACTTCAATTATAACATGCTTCTAGATGCTGGGTAAAGCTTACCTGGTTCATGGAGGTAGTATTATATGACTACACTCTATACCATATGATTATGGTATATAAAAATACATAAAGACAAATATTGTTACTGCTAAAGAATGTTCCTTATGAACTACTCCAATTTCCTCCAGTAGAAACTCTGATCATCTCCACTGTTCCCTTGCATTGTGCTGCTGGCAAGGTCTTCCTAATTTTTTTAGAACAATAAAACAACGTGCATGAAATAATATACATAAAGCATTAAAATGAGCACTGAAAATCAGAAAAAGATTGTGAAAATAAATAAACAAAATCAGATCTTGTTTGGTCCCAACCTAGCATTTGTGATAGCTGAGTAGATACAATTAGGGAAGGGAGGGAGGTTACCATTGTTTAAATCCTAAGTAAAAATAGAATACTGATTGGGTTCAAATGAAGGCTGTTCTTAAAATAACTTGTACTTATGGTGCTAGAAAACAAGATTCTTGCTGCCAGTCTAAATACTTCCTATGTTAAAACACAGTCACACAAAAAAAGTCTAAGGGTCATAGACCATTACAAGGACCCATCTGGTAGCCTTTTTAGGTGTAATGCAACACTGAAAAACATTCTGGAAAATAAAAAGTAAGGATGAAAAAATTACATATGCTGAATAGTTATTTGGGAAATGAACCCAGATGTTTGAAAAGTATAATCACTCGCTGCTGCTTCTTGGCCTGGTTATAGCTATGTGCTTGGAACAGCACTTCCCACCACTGTTTCTGACTCTGCCTCCATGAGGCACCTTCCCTCCCCCACTGTCAGCCTGGCACAGGATTGTGCCAGCCCCAAACGCTGCTGCAATTTGCTGCTGAGTCACACCATTCCACTGCTGTCACCGAACATCATCGTCACTGCTCCAACAGGGGTACAGCAGCAGCAACCTCTTGGTATGACAAGGGAGAAGGGTTTCCAAGACCTATGCAGTGGAAAAGCTGCATATAGAAGGTCCTTTCTGCAAAAGCTGTCTTCCTCTGGCAAGGGAGTTCCCCGGGGTTTATGATCCTTGGTTTGGAAAGAGCACAATTAATTTTCCCCATGATTTTGCCTCTGCTCACATGCCATACCTCCGGAATGCCCAAAGGATCAATGTTCGAAGGCGATGGGCACTAGAAGAGACTTCCGTTGTTTATCATGGTGCTACTGAAGTCTTCTGGGGTTGACAGATGCTGCTCCATAAGGTTAATAAGATGAAGAAAGCTCTTCCAGCTGGACCGTAAGAGGGATTATGTCTGAGCAGCAGATAAACAGATTATTCCAGAAACAGACACTGCTTTTTTTTAAAAACTTCGTCACTCTTGTCTTATCACTCCAGTCCCCCAGGGTAGAAGTGTGTGCGTTGGAGGGGTCTGTCCAGCTCTTGCATTCTGGCACCTGTAGCATTCTTCTTCTAGTTGCAATTCAATGCAGTCCAAGGCTGGAGACACCTCAGAAGGAAAAAATCAGTAAGAGGGAAGACGCTTGGGAATTTTAGTTCTTTAAGAAAAAAAAAAAAACAAACAGACAAAACAACAACTTCTCCTTCAGCTAAATATTCTCATTTCCTGCATGATTGTTCTTGAAAACTGTGAATGATCAATAGACAGCATGCATTTGAAAACTGGATTAATATTTTTGATCATTTGCCTTGCTCTCCAAGTTCAGGGAAGCAGAGGTAAGTTCATATATAAAAGGTTATACTTTTACTTTTATACAATTTACGTTGCCTAAGTTGGGAAAAAAAAAAAAAAAAAGAAAAGAAATATCAGGATATTTTCACGTTACAGAGTTCTTTCTTTGGAATTTTTGGAATTTGGTGTTTTGACAATTCAGCTAGAGATGGTAAAGTTACTGACGCTGCTGTGAAGTTGGAAAAAGAAACGTCGAGAAGATTTCTTGTGTGTGCTTCCCAGATGTTACAATCTCTGTAAAAGATGCCATTTAGTTTTGATATGTTCTATTATGAAATACTGTTCTAAAACAATAATGTGGAAGGGGCAAAATAGCTGAAAAAACATCTAAGTTAAAGACAGTCTGCGGTCCTTGAAATGAAGAGAAAGGAGTAAAGTGTATCTTTGAATTTACGAGCCATTGTCAGAAACAACTTCAAAAATTTTTAAATATATACCTTCTGTAGGAATAAACCATATGTGAACATATACCAAAAAAAGCAATACTAGTAAGGATTACTGTAAGAATAACTGCAAAATTATTTGCAAGAAAACAACAGGTAACTATTGTACAATTTTAAAAAGTTCACAGGAATTTTAATGTTTCTTCAACAACAAAAAAGAAAAGATGGTGACGTGATTTTTCCGAGTTCAGTTCAATAGTCAATACATTTAGAGTGTCGGGCAACTTGTTTAATTTTGGGGGAGGTTTCTTACTACCTTTTCCATCTATGCTTTGATATTTATATAATGGAATTAAAAGCTAACATTACAACTGCTTTATGCTTGCTAAGAGAATGACCTCTTATTTTGTGTCAATCTCAGACACGTTAATTAAATGCAAAGAATGTAAAATGATAAAAGAGAAATCTCCTCAATGGTATTTCAATATTTGTTAAAAAGAAGGAGTAAAACATTCTTTGCACAGAATTTCTTTAATAAATAAAGATCACAGTTCTTATATCTCACTGAAATAATATAAATTTTCTCTAGTGGACAATTACAGTACTGAAGAAATCTTGGCAAAGAAGTAGCGTATTAGTTAACATTAGATTTCTATTCCTTTGCTCTTTGATTTAACTTTTTAATTCCATGTAAATAATGTCATTTAATCATTAAGGTTATTTTGGAAATGTGGCAAAAAAGAGAAAATGAGCAATAGTTCATGTCTGACAAGAGAAAAAGGTATATTGAAATGCACTGCTTTTGCATTTAAGTTGCATATTCTATGGTGGAAAGGGACTGTATGAATTCTAGGTAATTCTTGCACGTTTGATGGTGTTGTTACAGTCCATATTTATAGTTATAAGTTACATTATAGCTGAGAAAGCTATAATGTAAAAAGTTGGGTCATATAGTTTCACCCATTCCAAATTGTGATTGTATGTTTCAATACATTTCCCATAAAACACTTTGGCAAAATTCTGGGACAATATCTTGACAGAGAGGAATAGAGAACTACGTATTATCTCCCTATGAGATGTATTAGGAGACTTGGTGCATAGAATGTTTATCAACACTTGGGAAGCAACAATAAATAATAAACCTAACGTGGCATCTTGCTTATACAGTAGTCTTAGAATTTTCTTTTTTTGATGGTTTTCAGGGGAAAAAATATTTTTTCTATACATGCATATGACAGATAACTGGAAACATTCCTTTCCACTAGTTTTATTAAGTACATCTGGTATGCACAAATGCATAATAATTTTTTTTTATTGTCATATAGTCATGTCATATATAATATTTTAAAATTTGTCTCAAATATATGCACACAATTCTCAAAATATTTAATGCTTATGTTAAGAAATTGTTTTTCCAGAACTATTATTTTATGACTTAGCACAAGGATCCGACACTTAAAGAAAATGGTTTGAAAAGTACACAGGCTCTCCCAGTAGTCTGAATGGTTATATTCATCACTCCTTAGTGATCCTAACATAGATAATGTGAGGCTTTTTGGACTACTGAAGTGCATATCAACTAGAAAATAAGAGACAAGGTTATAAAATAATCCCAGGTTAAAAGAAAAAACACAGAACTAATAATCTCTAAATACTTATAGGGTTAATAAGTTTATTTTTTTTTACCCTTGTGAACAAAACTATCCTGAATTCAAATTCTTGCTTTACACCATCTCTATTTCCAGGGTAACAAAAAAAGGGGCTTGCTCAGAAATATCTTTTGGGCCTTCTTTCCTCTCCTAATTTTAGGACCCAAGAAGTAGCCATTTAGAAGGTTGCCCAGGAGCACTTCCAATTCCACAATTCCAAGTAAACAACACGGAAACTGTAGGGAGCAACATAAAGACTTTAGAGATTGAGTGTTTATCTTTGGCCATGACTAGTGCCAGCATCCAGGAAATGACCTCAGGACTTAAACTCAGGTCTTTGTCCTGACACAAACTGTCTCTAAGACTGGGAAGGGAAAGTGAGGGGGGTAAAATCCTTGCGATGGCAAAAAAAAATATCTACACTCTAAATAAGAGTTATTCAACAACTGTTGAATTGTAACACACTGAAAACCCAAACTAACTGGTAAAATACAGAGGAACTTTGAAATCCCAAAAACCATACATCGATGCTGGGTTCATCCTAACACTTGATACTGAGAATGAGAGGGAGACAGAGTGTTCAAGGCTGTTTAGTGTTGTTTTTTTATTAAGCAAGTAAATATCCTCAGCCATTCTTTAGGACACAAAGGCTTTGTGTGTGCTCTATGAAATCATTTTAATTCATTCTGACTTACCCCCTCCTGCTCGGCTGTTCCGGTTCAGCAATGAGTGTTGCAGATCTTCATTACTATAATGGCCCCTGAAAAAAAGGGTTAAGTAAATTTGTGCCAAAGGAAAAGGGAAGTCAAAGAATACAAAGCTTCAAAGAAAGAAAGGAAAAAAAGGCACTGCTTTTCGCACTAAGATTATTTTCTACTTTCACGCATAAAATAAGTATTACCAAGTTACAGCTAGACTTCCTGGTTGTGCTTATAAACAAATGAAAAGTAAAACCCCAAAATACACCGTATCTTCTTTCCTAAAGGAAAACTGTTTGCATTCTACTGCATTTTGATGCTTAAAAATATTTTAAATATATGTTTTCTCCTCTGCTTCTATAATTTTATCTTATTCCCAGTCCCTTTGGGATTAAAATTAATGTCTTTACTCATTCTCTATCACAGAATTCTTCCATTTTTATCAGAAATTAGGTGCACTCTCCTGCACATTCCATGCACTGTGCTGTGTTTCAAACAATTTCTTCCCCTTAGGAGTATGTGAAATTGAAGAAGACACTTCCTAAAAAGAAATTTATCTCTATCTGTCTGCATGTATATGCATATATACTGGCACTCAGTCACTGTCAGCTGCTGTTTCCTGGAGTAGCACTGCAGAATAGTAGTGTAATTTGAAAATATAAAACTAACAATCAATCACCTGGGAGTACCCTGATGCCTGCCACAGTGTGTGTTTATATACCTTTAGTTGCAGCACGCCTTATCATTGTGTGCAAGCATACCACCAGCTTTAACCTTACAATAGACCTGCCGGACAGAGTAATGCCATCACCCTCGTTTCCCAAAAGCAGGAGGACCTGGGATGTGACATAGAAATTGAAGCCCTGGCCTGAAAGAGACATTGCAGTGGTAAAGGGGGACAACATGAGGGTTTAACAGGCTGTTCTCAGAGCCACTGGCTTGCCACATAGATGCCTGCAAATCAATAGGACACAGGCTTATAGCTATGTAGCTAATTGTACTCAAGCCACCACGCTTATCTTTTCAGCAGTGAGGTTCTACTCCGTTTTAAATTTCTACTTTGAGACAAAATTACCTTCTTATCAGATTATTTCCATGTATGTCCATGAGGTGTACAACAGGAATCACATAAGGAGTCCTGGGAGCCTTGCCTTATTTGAGTACTATGTTAAGAGTAACAAAATTCTTTATCTTCCATAAATGTTTAAAGGAGCATCATCACATGTTCCTGCCAAGGAGGATTT
The DNA here is from genome assembly GCA_004320125.1 of Scolopax mira. Classification (NCBI taxonomy): domain Eukaryota; kingdom Metazoa; phylum Chordata; class Aves; order Charadriiformes; family Scolopacidae; genus Scolopax; species Scolopax mira. Next base: position 663 of record BJBW01009703.1, on the reverse strand, counting down.
ATGAAAATGAACCAGTTTCCCAAATTCTCCGGAAGGAAAATCCCTTAGTACAGACCCAATTGAAAAGACCAGTCAGGAGCATAGCTATAGGCCCCCTTTGCCACAATTAAATACCCAGGCCTCATTCCACGGGTAATTTTACTATTTTGTGACATTTCACAATGGTATTCATACAAGCCAATATATCAAACAGGAAATACCAAGCTTACCAGTGTCAACTTTTAAAAATTACAATTAATTACTGTTAATACAAATGCCTTAGTCCTCTTCCTCTCTTTTAGGAACACAGGTCTTCTCCCTTGATCAGTGTATATCTTCTTCTGATGTTAAGCATCAATGTCAGCTCCTCACCTTTTAGAAAAGCATCTCCTCAGTAGTGGACACTGCCCTCTTACCCAGCAGTGCTAAGTGCACTGAGCCTGGAGAAGTGAGAGACAGAGTTCTCTCCTGGGCCTCAGGTGCCCCAGATAGCTCTCAGATAAATCATGGAATCATAGAATGGTTTGGGTTGGAAGGGACCTTAAAGATCATGGAGTTCCAACCCCCTGCCCTGGGCAGGGACACCTCCCACCAGACCAGGTTGCTCCAAGCCCCATCCAGCCTGGCCTTGAACCCCTCCAGGGATGGGGCAGCCACAGCTTCTCTGGGCAACCTCTTCCAGGG
>BJBW01009701.1:22849-43389 GCA_004320125.1 Scolopax mira | reverse complement strand
TTTTCCTGTGCTGGCAGAAGATACGTACAGGGAGCTTATCTTCTTCCTCTGTAAGTGTTCTTGACTTTGTTCTCTTTATTTTGCCTCTTGAATGGAAAATATTATGATGATTTTTGCCTAACAGAAAGGGAAACAAGTGTTCATTCAAAGCAAAGTCAGTATCCTAACAAGAACTTGTGGGAGAGGTCTGGAAATAATTTATCCACAGAAATAGTTTATTTTGTGTTGAAATGAATGCAATATTTATCAGTTTGCTACAAGAGAAAGTGATGAAATATTTGTTGCAGATCAGACTGGTTTTAACAAAAGGTTTATACTCAGGCAGACTTAAAAACTTGCTATTTTGAAATGAAGATTCAATGAAATGCTGAGTTTGGGGGACTTGAGTCTTTTTTTAACTGGCTGCAGCTATTCAGCAGGTTTGACTCGGATTCATTAATTGTTTTGACCTAAAACTTTTCAATGCTGTTTAGCTCCCAAATATGTAAGAATGAGAGTAAAGGACCTCGAGTAGTTATGTGTGTCCATTATTTTTAAGAGATGTAACCCACTAGTATGCAGGAGGGTTGATAAGGAAATTATGCATCACGTGGGTGGTTTGAGCTGGTGTTACCAGAATTCCTGGAATCACAGTCACATTATGGACACTCCAGAAAACCAGCTTCTAGCTCTGTGGCTGCCACTTGTCAAGTATCAGATTAGAAGCACAAACTGGCTGAAATTTCTACATGAATTGAAGTATGTCAAGTTATAGTATAGGAATTTCTGAATTTGAATTGGCTGACTTCACAACCAGTTGATTTAATGAAAACCAAAGTCCCAATGCCTAAAATGCTGAGCTGTCACTGACACCAGTGGGAGATGCTAGTTAAGCATCTCTGAAAACTGGGTCTAGAATTTATGCATTTCATAATTTATCTTTGCCAAATGTGCTAAAGTCCCTAGAACAGCTCAAAAGTAGAGATAATATTGACATTTTTGGCTTCTATTTTAAAAGAATATACAAAGCACCTAAAGTTTTATCACTATAAGAAAGACACTGCTACGGGCTGCAGCTGCAGTTTGCCAGCCTCTCCATTCCCAGGAGCTTTTGACACAGTCTGTGCATTGCTTTAAGTCTCAACTCAGTCACATTTTGAAACTTAAAGATCAGCTTAAGTAGGCACAGAATATGCCAATATACTCATTTGCCTGTCTCAGTGTCTGCCCTCCTAAGCACTACTTCCATAGTCTTGACTACTATATTTATGATCTGTTATAAAGATGGGGGAGAGGGAAAAAAAAAATCTCACCAAAACTAGTCTGACTGCCATCCTGTCCACCTCTGACTTCTGTTACAGTATTCAGGTAATGACTGCTGAACTTGACTGGTTTATTAGTATGAACATCCTGTAGAATTATCAAATGCAGGCAGTTATTCAGATTATCATGTAATGCTGTTATAATCTCACTAGCACAAAACAGTGATGTTGCCTATGGAAAAATATATAGGCTTTTAATACCAGGCTCAAATTAGCAAAAGAGAAATCATTACATGTAATTAAATTCTGTTTTGAGGCACAATAACGTAGCTTTTTTTTTTTTCCTAAACTTTGTGTTAGGTATTTGTTTTTATTTTAAAAAAAGAAATAAAAAAGAAGTGACACAACCTCACTAAATGAAATGAAGATTCTCATCCAAATAGAAACATCTACCACTTGGGAAATTGGATAAACTCCTCACTTGTGAAATGATGTGATACACCTTTTCAAGCACCACTTGGCAAGGTAAGCTTTTAAAGGTTCTATGCAACAGATACAGTCTGAATCTTGGATCTTTGAACTGGTAGATTTTAATCTTTGAAAAGCTGGAGGTGAATAGGGGGTGGGTTTTGGACCATGGTAATTCCGGAGGTAGGGATTTTGAGTGTTTGAATACAGTTAACAGGAACTCTGGCAAATGTTATCTCCAAGCTACTGAAAATTATTAAGCTTGTTTCTTAAGAGCACAACATGCAGATTGAAGAAAAGGAGGCTCTAAGATCAAGAGCTAAGGGGTGCTAGCATGATCAAATAACATCAACTGAAAGAAGAATGTTAATATTAATAGCAAACTAATGAAATACAACATAACCATGAAGCATGGCTTAATCAGATAAAGATACCTGTTCAGCTAGCTCCAACAGAAAAAGAAAAAATTCCTTTCTCTGAACTGAGGAGTTAACAAAAGAACAAAAGAATTTCTTGTTTAGACCTGAGTTTAAAATATATCAGTCTTACACTGACTAGTCCAGTGATAACTTTAGATTTGCTGCCTAACAATGGGCCTCATTCCCCAAACTGACCTTGTTAATAGCAAGAGCATAATTCAAAGTAATAGTGACTTCAAAGTCATCCTCATGGACGGTAGCAGAATTAATCTAGAGGGAAAGAGCAACCATTAGCATCACTTAGAAAAAGTACAAAGAAATAGTGCTAGGAATAAGTTTTGCTGATGTTTATTATGGAGCCGAGACACAAAATCACACCTGTGGCCTTTGCCTACTTGTGATATTGTACCAACATTTCCCATCTAACTGGGCAAGGGGCAGGTGGCATTTCGAGTAACTGGAAATATCAGAATGGCTGAAATGCCAAATGAATCTGAAAGATGTAATAATACTTTGTTTTTTGTGCAAGTTCAGTCCTCCTCCACCCAGATTTTGCAGCTGTGTGGAAGGCTGTCTTCTTCTCAGGGCTCCCAATTCCAGGAGAACTGGGGGCTGCTTTAGTCTGTAGGAGCACAGTCTGTAGTAAAACATGGGTAACTTCCTATATTGATCCATTAAGACACTACTGCTGGCAAGAAGACCATTGAAGTCATACACAAATTAGTGCACAGGGGGTTATAAAGAAGTGGGGTGCAGCTGACAAGGTTATATTGCAGCAGGTTGAGAATTTTGAGATAAGGTTGATCCAGTTTTCCTGCCAATTAAAAATATAAAAAGCAGTATTAAACCCAGATAATTGCCATCTATTTTGAACCACTTTTGTTATTTTTAGGGGCACTGGTTTCAAGACAATAGGGTGACAAATGGCCAAGAAGCAGTAGGAATAGCTTTCTCTAGGCAATTTAATATTTTTCAGGCATATCCTTTTGAATCCTCTAGCAAAGGAAACGAGTTGCAGGGACCTACACTTCCTCCACACCAAGCAGCTATATTTTGTATTTATGCATGTACTATAACTTCTGAACATAAAAGTGGATGCAATGGGTCTCAGTGGGTATAGAATTTAGACACAAGGTTGAGTGTCATATCTACCAAAAGTGTAATCTGCCAAATGACAATTAGATTTATGAACCCCAGTATTCACAAATTTTTCTGAAGTTGTTTCTTGTGATAAAATTAGAGGGGTTTGACTGGTGTGTCACGTCAGTCAGGACAGGATAAAAAAATAGTGAACTTGAACTAAGGGAGACTTAGGTCAGACACTGGGAAAAAGCTTCCCAGTGAAGTGGCTATGCCAGTTCAAGAAGGTCCCAACACTGCTTCTGCATCCCAGTTCCAGCTGCTCACTACCAACCTACTTCTGTGTTAGCACTGATGCCCTTATTTTCCCTCCAGGGCTATTTTTAGGCAGGGTCAGTGGCTGATCCAGTCCACAAGACATTGCCACAAGCAGTAGTGCTGGCAGCACGGAGGAGGCAGGGTGAAGGGCTGCCAAGGAAAGTAATACAGCACTGCAGCTGAACAGCAAGGATAATTGAGCGCAGAAATGGACTGCCTGGGGCAATTGTGAAATCTCCATTGTTGGTGAGTTTGAAAAGCTTCAAGACAAACATCTGTCAGGAGCAGTTTAGGTTGAATTGATCTTCCCTCAGGACAGGGACCAAATGATCTCGGTCATACCATTCCTATCTTCTAGGACTCTTTAGGAAGGACCCCCAGTTTCTACTTTCTTGCTGTCACCCCTTTAATCACCTTAATGCAGTGATTTGGTGACATCCTGAAGACTACATCTCCAGTGAGAAAACCAGTACCCTGTTCCTATAATGCTGATGCAGTTTATACTAGAAGTAGACTATGTATGTAGCCAAAGAGGATTGTTGCTATCTATCTGCTGGTATAATCCGGCCTGGAAGAGAGGGGAGTTCATCATTCCATCCCATTTCTAGCAGGGCTTCTTTAACTGACCAACTACATAGATGTCAGGGATCTCTTCTTTTTCTTGGCTGCCTGCTGGGGGATACTATAAAAGCAGCTGAGCAAGGGCTTTCTGGCTTCTATCACTTCTCTTACAGCTGTGAGGTGAGAGGCGAATAGAAGCTGCCGTAGGAAAGAAAGCAGAAAAAAAAAAATCTTCAGTAAAAGACTGAACAAAAAATGGAATGACAAAACAAAACAAATTGCACACACAAACAGCTTTAGGTATATAAAAAAAGGGAGACATCTATTTTCCCAGTGTTTATCCAGCAGCCATAACAATCCTTTCGGGAGGCTGCATAGGAAGGTTATACTCACAAGGTTCTTCCTACCTTTCCCATTCGAGGTTCTCCAATCAGTGCTCTGAATTCAAGGTTGTTCTGAGCGTAGCTTCTCAGGTGAGCACAGACATGGTCCAGCTGTTTTCTCCAGTAACCTGAATCAGAGAGAGTTAAGCAGCAGGAAAATCCCTGAAATTGTGATTTAACATTTCTTCTACTTACGCAAATAACTTAAAAGATAGCATATTTTCATCGAGACAAAAAAAAAATCTAATTTTTCTTTAGAAAATTTATTTGATGAAGAAAAGGAGAAGCAAGCTATCCCCTAAAAAATGATGAAATATCCACAGGTTATAGTTCATTCTTAGGGCATCTCTATTCACAACAAAACCATGTCTTGGAATTGTCCTTTGGAATCAAAACTGACCCTCTGTGAAGGAGAATCTCACGCTAAAAAAGAAGGTACAATATCACAACTAAGCAATTGTGCATTAGTGAACTGATTTTCAGTCAGTTTGAGATCACCGACAGGTTATAATAGGCCAAATCTGAAATCTGCAGATTTAGTAACTCAACCTCTAAAGCATTTTGGGCTGTGTAAATTACTCCCCAAATAAATGCCTTTCAATTATATATGGGAGACCATCTTAAAAGCCTAAGCATTCCTGCTGTTTTGGGTCTCTGGGAGAGAGTCAGCGTTCCTTTATGCTGGTCCAGGGCATGAAACACGAGGGGCTGAATGTGCCTGGATTCAAAACTCATCTTAAGCCACTTAGAATTTTTGCAGCATTTCCAAGTATTTCTGAAGTCATGTTCTGTTTTCGTCAGAGGGAGAAACAAAAGAACTTGTTCTCATTCTTAAATGATTGTTATCAGGATCTGGCTGATTTTATTTTTGAGCATACTTATGGAAAGTACAGAGTATGATTTATTTTGTTGTAAGTGAATTGTGTAGGCTTGGTAACCTTGTTTAACTTACACAGTGAAGTTGCTCTGACCTTATCCTTCCCTTCACGTTAAGTGAAGCTCAAAACAGCAAAAAGAAGCCGAGTCAAAAGAAAAGTGCTGCTCTGACTTTTACAAGAAAAGGCAAGTGCACAAGGATTTTTGTGCTTGGAGGACTCTTCCAAGATCAAATTGGTAGAAACTATGACAAACTAAACCAGCAAGTCTTATTTGTTAGGCAGCTTTAAAAGAATATAAAAAGAAGGATCCACAGAGCAACATAAATTGTTCCCTGCCAGGGTGTCACATGCAAAAACTAGTACAAGTTGAAAAGAGTAATTAAAAAACGTAAGCTAGACTACTACTTGGTGAGTGATGCCTCCAGAGTCGCTATCGTTTGCAATAAACTGGTTCATAACTAGCCTAGATCCCCAGATTTTATTTCAAAAAATCCAAATGTCTGGGAACATATTGTTGCACGTTTGATGTTTTATTACATCTAAAAGGATTTTTGGCAGCACTGATAGAATATTTGAATTCATGCTGACAATACCTAATTACACCTATATCCCACTGACTTGCTGTTTGTTACACTAGAAAAGGGGAGCCTTCCTTCTAAAGTTTACCTGGTAAATGACTTGATTCCTGTTCAAAATAGACTGAAAGTACAGCAAAAAAAAAAAAAAAAAAAAAAAAAAACCCACAAAAAACCAGCACATATCAGAGGTTTAGTGTTTTGTACTGCTTATTACTTGTTATTTACCCCTCTCCTAACTGTTTTGTTTTTTTTTAATCGTCACAAAAGAAAAGAAGGTTAGTTGATGGCTGATAAGTCTTGAAATGAAAAAGTCCAACCAACTTATTTAATCACTTGTATTTAAAAAAATGAATATCAAATGTATGATATGATTTGAATTGAAGAAATAATGGACATATTTGGCATATATAAACAAGATTTTCCTCAGCAATAGTGTATGGTCTTGTTGATACAGGTAGTTTCAAGCCATATATGCTCAGCATCAAGGGAAGGGAACAGCATGAAAGCCTTGACTGCAACAGACAGTTATTGATTTATAGAAAGATTTATGTTCCTCAGTTCTTGGCAAGGTCTAAAGGAGAATACATTACAGAGTGCAACTCCAGCAAAGTTACCTCTGCTAAAGGGATAAAAATTAACATAGTTCAAAAGCAGTTCAGAATTTCTTCCCAGTGAAAGGAATTCTCACCACAAGTCAAGAGCTGTACTTTTCATAGAGATATATGAATGTTCAGTATTACTTTTTTTTTTCCCTTTTTTTTTTTTCTCTCAGCACTATCCTGGGCCAATCCTTTATTATCTCTGACTAAATTAAGTTCCCTGACATGTCGAGTCAAGTGTTGTATTTCCTACAGGGATGTCTAAAAGAACACTCCACATTTCAGAGTGAAAGAGTAGGAAAAGAGATTTCCCTTGTGATAATTTTAAAAATAATGGCCCATCATCGGGATATTTATACATGGAGTCAAAAAAGGAAATTCTAACATTCATTAGTGACTTTTTCCACCCAACAAATAATTAAGCCTGATAACGGCCTGAGGTGCTGACCCTCTGATTGTAGAAAAGAGCTAGAGATGGGGAAGCGGATGAAAACAATTAACTGTGGTTTGATGCCATAGTGATTTAAAATTAACTTATTCTCTGGACTTGCCAGCTGGACTGCCCTGTGAGATTAAAGACAGTTTTGCAAACTGGGCCACTTATTAAGTCCCTAACTAGCCCCGACGGACTGTCTTTAAGGGTTTGGGATCCAGAGATATTGCTGGTGGGATTTCTTTTAGCTGCTGGTGGAGATCAGTGATCTGAATCCTAAGGCGCTGCGTTTACAGGTGACTGGTGGGAAGACAGTCTTGTAAAGTGGGAAGATCAGTGTCTTACTGATGCCATGTTTCACAGACTATAACTTTTTCAAGGAAAAGCAAGGTCATACATTGCAGCTTTGTTTAGAAAACATACAAATCAAAACTCCTAACCTTTTCCAGGACTAATAGCTGTCAGGAGAGGCTTGTGGTCACTCATCTTTTCCAGCTTTTCTTTTTGTGAAATCAGCTCAAGCTCTTTCTTTTCCAACAGTTTGCTCGATGGGTAAAAAAGTCCAATGGTTTGGGTTCCCTTATCTTCTCTTTCTTTTAGTTCTGCCTTTGATTTGGGCAAGGAAATAGGAAGAGGCTGCCAGGCAACTTGAGCTTGAAATCGTTTAGCCTGTGGGGAGAGGAGGAAAAGTGCAAGTAATATAATTAGATATAATTAAATGGCTTACAACTAGACCAGAATACAAAATTTTGAAGGAATGAAAAAGCTAGCGGGATGAATCAGCAACAATTCTTGATTTCAATTACCAGTCTGTAACAATGAAGCAACTTATCACAAATACTCAAGCAACAGCAAAACTCTTCATGACTGCCAGCAGAAGGATATGTGTGCTTTTGTAGGACAAAAGCTGGCCTTGATAAATACTCTGGTCTTTCCTAAAACAAGAGTTTTCAAGGCCTTTTACGCACGCATGAAAGAATACCTTGTATCAGCAGGGCACAAATAATTCACAAGTAATAAGATAAAAGTACTTAAAAGAGCTAAGACTTGGAAAGCTGATGACGTTGCCTCGAAGAGGAAACGGAGGGAGTTGTGCTGATCTATACCCACAGTGGAGTAGCCTTTTAGTTGTCTTCAAGCCCAGCTTTGCAGCACTGTGTGTCTTACCTCAGAAAACCTTGGTGAGTCCCCAGCATCCGTGAGACTCCCGTTCTGAGAACCCACCCTTGAGGGAGGCTCTATGTGAACACCACAGGAGCCACAGAAGCGAGCGTAGGGACGGTTGCTGGTGCCACACTTGAAACAAGTAAAGTAGGATGGAGGAGGTCCAGGCTGGAAAGTTGAATGGGAAACTTGGTGACTCCCAGAAACGTGAGGAGCGGTCCAGGAAAGATAAAAGCGGTGACGTGAATTGAAAGGAAGCACTACCTTAAAGCTATTAGATTAGAAAAATTACCCAGGATGCCAGACTGCTAACACACTGGCAGATGCAAGACAGTAAATTTTCAGCTATCTCAGCACTGTGCTATGGAGGCAAACAAATTTTTTTTCCGACAGATCTAGCATTTTCGTATGTTATTTTTTTAGTATATACTTCCAAAAATATTTATTTTCTTTGACAAAGCCCCGTCATTACTAGTGTGTGCTGTGATCCTGAATATTGACTGCAATTCTTTCCCTTTCAATTCTAACACTACCCCCACCCCCCCAAGTCCTCTGGTACAGTACAGGACCAATGGTTACGTTTGCATATAGGGAATATGTAGACTCAGCTCACAGAAAAAAAACATAAACGTCTCTCCAAGTATGATCTTAGCTTGAAACACTACACTGATAAAAATATGTGCCAGATTAAGTTGTTCACATTGGTTGTACCATCCAAAAGCTCTACCGAGTTAAGAGGAAGTACTTGTCGTCAGTGAAGTAACGAGGCCTTCAGCCAAAAAATAATGTCATGCATCATCTCATATCTGGTGATTACTTGTAGAGCTGATCATATCCCAGGGTAGATATGAGAAAGAGTAGATATGGGAAAACCTGCATTAGGTTAGCCTATACTTTGATGGAAAAGTTACTCTGACAGAGTACACAGCTATTGCATCCCAATTGATGCAATCAGCTGATGCTCGTTGACCCATTGCAATTAGTTTACATCTCTAACCCCTTAAGTCACTGACTGACATAGGGTCAGGATGTCATCTAAGCCCTTAATTTTAATTTATATAATCCTATGTGCTCCAAGCAAGTATTTTGATAATCATAAGCTATACACTAACTGAAGACTTTTGCAAAAATAAGTTTGAAATTGCTACAGGTCACAGGTGAGTAAAAATGAATCAGGACAAGCTCTGAGAAGACCTGCCTTGGCTCCACACCAGTCACAGAAACGGGCATCGCTCTGGTTAACACGAGTGCATTTTGAGCAGGACACTGTCTTCCTTGGTGGGTTGGGATAAGGTGGGGGAGTGTTTCCTCCAAACATGGGCTGGTAAAACAAAAAAAGCATTAGGGAGAAAACACTTCTTAGGAAGACAAGTTCACAAGAAAAATAAGGTGAAAGAGGAAAGCAAGCTATTTTGATAACAACAAGTAATAGTCAGTCTAAAAGAATTATTTCAATCTAGAATAAGCAACAGACTGACTTGGAACTACCTTGTATTTTTTTTTTTAATTATAAAACCACAGTAAAATGTGTCATTAATTTTTAAATATTTTAGTGTAACTGAGAGCAAAAAAAAAAAAATTCTTTATCAATCATGTCCCTTGACACTGAGTATTTATTAATATGGCCCCATGTTTAAGCACAATTGAAATTAAGAGGGAGGTTTCTCTGCTGATGAACTTATATTTTCAGATCCAGAACACAACAGCTATTTTCCTTCGTATTATTCTTTGTAGTAGTATGTCAGGGAGAGTAAGTTCAGACAATGAGTTTTCTCTCCATTTGATATTTGCTACATAAATACTTTTGTGCACTTTTTTACATCATACAAATTATACATTACCTATCTTTCCTGCTACAATTAATTTATATGGGTATGCAAAAGAAAACAGATTTTTCAACTGGAACTGCTAGAGGTTAGGACAAATAGGTCTTAAAATGTTTTGACAGGTTTTGTCTCAGGGCTCGTGCAGCTTATTTTCTCTGCAAGTCAAGAATATGGATGAGGAACAGAACCAGAGGAAAATTATTTCCATTGCAGACACCACAACAGCAAATAAGCAAACACAAAATAGCCCTGTTTGCCTCTGAGTAACTTGGGAGGTTTGTTTGGAAGATAAAATTTACAAGAGCACAAGTCTAAACATGTTCTAAATCTAAATTATTTAGTAACCGCTAATAGTAACATCAACATTATTATTATTAATTACTCAGTAATTACTATTGTTATCAGCAATTAATCATTATTATTAGTAAAAGTTCTGATTACTGTTAATAATGATTCAGTAAGCATTTAACAACTGTAGCTACTACAGGTCTTGCCATTCAAGTCGCATGCCTAACTACATATACAGCTACATATTATTATGTACATTCAGTGGAGCAGTTAAACACATTTATTTTAGGTAAGTACAGATTCCTACTGAAATTCACTCTAAAATGATGCCTCAGTGGCTACACAAGAGACCTTTGCCTCTAACTACGGGCAGGTTTAGAACTCAGGATGTTGCCGATATAATCAGAAGATTTTAACTTCTCTCCTTTCTTTATTTATCACAACCTGGAGGAGAGGAGTGAAATGTACCATGATGTTTGCCTGCAAACCCGCAGAAGTGAAAGTAAAATTCTTCTAAAGAACCAAATGAGCAAACTACATGGGGAGTTGCATCAGCCAACCATTTCAGGGGAAACATTTATTGTTGCTTTTCTCACCTCTGTGCAGAGCCACAGCCAAATACGAGCATAGTAGCAGCGAATGGAGATAAGAAAAATAATGTAAAAGAATATTTTATTTCCACATAATAATTGAAATCAACGCAAATGGTCTTTCTGATCTATATACTCAAGTTGTCTAATGCCATTGAAAATAAGCTGAAGACAAACAAGGCTTCCTTGGAGCCAAAACTACTCGTTTTCTGAGAGCCTTCTGAGCTTTCACAACAGCATTTGCAATCCTGATCTCCACAGGACAAAGGTGAAGGTATGATACACTCATGTTTAGCTGGACATCTGTGATGGACCATCTGTGGGAGTACTGGGCTTGAATATGACACGGGGGAGGGATTCTCTGCTTTTGTAAGACAGGCACGCAGGGATATGGCTTCAGTTTTCCAAAGAAAAAGAATGTTATGCTTTGATTTGATTAACCCCGGTGTGATTGATGCCAGAAGCCTTACCGTCTGCATTTCGGGCAGTTTGCTTTCACAAGTCACACAGTGTTTATGGTGAAGAGGATTTCCTGTGCCACACGCCTGGCAAATCACTTTACCCTTTTAAATAGAGAAAGGATATATTTCACATGGTATTTGAAAACTGTGAACAACAATAATAAGGAGAGAACTCGATCTTACAATGTGCTGTGGTTATTCAGGCCTGTTCTCTATAGTATGTCCGTGTCTCTCTTGTACTGGGGAGCTCAGAACTGGATGCTGTACTCCACATATAGCCCCACTAGTGCTGAGTAGAGGAGAAGGATCACCTCCCTGAACCTGCTGGCACCACACTCCATAAATGCAGCCCAGGATATTGTTAAGACTTTGCCAAGCAGATCCCTGAAGAGGCAGAAGTCTGCTCTCCTGAAGTCCAGCGCCATGTTCTTGCTTTTTGCCCCTGCTCCTCCCTCTCAGGGTCCTGAACTCCACCATCTCATGGTCGTTGTAGTCAAGGCTGTCTCTGACCTTCACATCCTCAAGAAGCCCTTCCTTCTCTTTGTGTAAGTATGAGACTCAGCAGAGCACCCTTCCTCACTGTCTCCTCTATCACTTGTATCAAGCAGTTGTTATCAACGCTTTCCAGGAACCTCTGGCTTGTTTATGTCCTGCTGCATTGTTCCTCCAGCAGTATCAGGATGCTTAAAGTCCCCCATCAGGACCAGGACCTGCAAAGGTAAGCCTGCTTCTGGCTGTCTGTAGAAGGCCTCATCCACTGGTTCTTCTTGGTCAGGTGGTCTACAATGTCACCCATACAGTCATGCAAGGCATCCTTCCATGTCTCCGTGGTCCCATCAAGATCACAGCCCTGCAACTTCACACAGACCTCTAATTCCTTGAGATTATTCCCCATACTGCTTTGTGTTAGTGCCCAGGTGCATCAGAGAGGGACCCCAGAATGCAGATTTCACAGACAGGGTCTGGGGGCATTTCCCCATCAAGCTGCCTTATAGGCATTTCCTTGCTTACATGCAAACACTTGAGGCGACCTCACCTAAGACCTGTTTTGTTGATTAGGAGTTCCTTTTTGTCCACATCACCCAAGACCTTTCACTTGTCAACCCTGTCCATCACTCCCTCACAGGACAATGGTAATCCACCTCCCCTATCGTTTCTCATTTAAAATCCTTCCTACCACCCCAGCTCTCCTGCTGGAAAAGATACCTTTGCCCTGTGAGTCAGATCCCATCTCTGCTAGAGAGATGTTGATCCTCCAAAGAAGGTCCCACTATCACAGAAACCAAAACCTGGTTGCCCACACCAGCTCAGCAATCAATTATGGACATGAAGCATCAGTCCTCTCCTACTCACACCCTTTCTCCTCAACAGGAGGATCAAGGAAGGGCCCTACTTGGGTCCCCGTACCCCTGGGTAGGGAGTATTTTGTAGGGCAAATTTTAAATAGTTAAGACCACCAGCACCTTTGGATCACTGATCAAGACTGCACTCTAATGTTTGGGGTGCTTGCCCACTGCACTAGTCCTGCCAGCCCTTTTGGGTTAAGCACTTTTACAATCAAATGAGGTAAGCAGAGTAATAAGGACATATTTAATGAACTTAAAATGCTTAGTATACTAAGGCTATAAGTCATAGAATCCTAGAATATGCTCTATTGAACACAAGATCATACATTCCTGTCATTGACTGCTACATCATGTGCTCTTCCTGAGCTTGTACGGTTTACCTTTAATGATTATTTCTACTCAAAGTGTTTTTAACCTTACTAACTCTTATAGCTGTCATAATGTAATTACACAAACCCAAGTTGGGTCAAAAATTTTGTAATGAAGTCATCTGTTACAAAAATGCACACCAAGAGTTAAATTGCCCGTTTTGTCGTATTTATTTTCAAGTACCTTTACGCAGTTGTTGGTTTGGGGTTGCAGCTGTGGAGCTATTGGCAACTCACATACAATGCAAGTGGGTGTGTTCATCGGGACAAGATGTCCGCATTCAAGGCACGGTGCCATCTGAAGAATAAAACCACATCACAGCATGGTAATGACCCTAATGAGATCATTAAGATTATAATGAGATTTTCAGTATTTTTCCTATTAGAGACTGTATTGTCAGCAAAGTCACTGGAAATATAGCAACTGACAGCAACAGATGCTGATATTGATCGCTAAGGATCAAAAGCAACTGATAAAATATGAAGACAACTAGACAGAGAATGCTTTACTGACTACTAAAAATATGCCAGAAAGGTTTTAAGTTAAGTTTTAGTAAATTTAAAATGCTACTATAAAATATGTGCAGGTAGTTCAAATCCTCCTAATTATGAACCCAATCTAAAGAGGTGCTGAATCGTCTCAGTTATCACTTGAAATTACAGCATTGCCCCAGAGAAACCAACTTTCTGATGATAAAGGGAAAAAAAAATACACCATTGACTCATTAGGCCATGTTATCATGAAGATGTGGTCATTGCTGTAGCATAAGGTGGAATCTGAATTTGGTCATGTTCCCTGGCACAAGTGAATAAAAGACAATTTATTTTTTCATTGTTAACCTTATTAAAATATATGGCATTTGAATGAATCTATGGTTCAAGCATTGGAAGAGGCTGCCCAGGGAAGTGGTTGAGTCACCATCCTTGGAGGTATTTAAAAGAGGAGTAGATGTTGTGCTTAGTGCCAGGGTTTAGTGATGGTTTTTGTTAGTGTTAGGTTGATGGTTGGACTCGGTGACCTGAAAGGTCCCTTCCAACCTAGGAAATTCTATGATTCTATGGTTAATTTTGCCCATCGTTTAAGAATTACACAGGCTCCACTGCTATTTGAACAAAATAAAACAATCAGAACAGAGCTTTCCAAATGAAAGTGTGACTGACTAACGGTCTTCCCAGCATTGAATGTGTAATTCGCTGAGGAAGTTGGTTTCTCCAAAGGGGATTTTTGATTGCTATGATGTTTTGCTGACCTGGGCTCCTTCGGGGGGTGGGAAGCGACGATGTACTGGCACAGGTGGGACAGGAGATCCACATTCCTGACAGAAATGTGCCAAGGGGTCAGACAGGCGAGGTGCTGAGCAGTGCGAGCATCTGGAAATAAGGGCAAACTGGCTGAGCTTGTTTGGGTTTTGTACTGCTGCCTAATAATGATTAGACTGGAACCCGTTGTGACAGGACTTAGGCCACTGATTTCTCAATAGTGTTTTCCAAGCTATGGTGGTCCCCAGTGTCCATAATAGGAGGTTCTGAACTCTAAACAGCTTTGCAAAGTAGAAAGCTCTCTGGCTGCTACGGGGTTTCATTCTTTCTTTCTCACCACGAGGCAAACAAGTCTCCTGACATGCAACACGTATCAGGCCTCTCTACTGCAACATGGAGAACCACTGGCCTTGATCATATAACCCTTTTGATATTAATAAGCACTAAAGTTCTGTGAGACTACCCCAGTGAGCAGCTTTCACCTACAGCAGTGAGGCATGTACTTTAATTTGAGAAGACAACTTTTTTCCTCTGTTCCTACAGGTGTTAGGAATTTATTTGAAAGGATGATAAGTCAGTTGATAACTGTGGATGGTGAGATGTAAATAAAACTATACATAAGAAAAAGAACTTTCAAAGCCCTATCTAGATCATATTCTCCAGTTATGAGCCAGTGTCTGTCTTTGCTTTCCTTGTTTTTATAGAGTCCCACAGTATTAACAATTTGGTTGCAAAAGGCAATTGCTCAGTTACTTTCCAAGGACCAATATCTTAAAAGCAAGAAGTCTTACTTGAGGAAATCTGTTTCCTTCTGGATCCTTGCCACCTGTGTGCTTGCTAAGCTTTTCCGGCTAGTCGCTGCAGAAGAACTAGCCAACTGAAAAAAAGGAAATTCTTTAGTCTCATTAAGTAAATATTTGCAAAATGCATATGGGAGTAGCAAAATCAACTAAAGATGTGATTGGAGACAAACTGCATTGAAGTGCATTGCTTTAAGGAATATCTGCTATGCTTGGTTCCCCCATTAGCTGCATTAAGGATCCACAACTTCCAATAAAAAAAATCAATGTCTTGGCTATTTACTTCCAAGACAGCATTACTGAATATTAAGCTTTAAATATCAACTTGCTGACCCTTAGCAATAACTATCTGTTAATTGCAGATTCAGTAATTAATTAGAAGAGAATTAGTAGGAATGGGCATTCTTAATGTGCTTTGCCTGATAACTGTGTACTGCTTTGGGCATTCCTAATCCAGCGTGTCATTACCACTAAATTTAAATTAGTACTGTATAACATAGACAAAGCTGTTGCTTTCTGAGTCATTCTATGAGGACGATCAAAAATCTTCCCATCTTTATTTTTTTAGAGCTCAGTTCTGATGATAGCCTTTTACAGTTTTCCTCAACAGCCCTTTGCTCACCTGTAATGTCTCTGTTGGTAGTGCTGAGGTGGATTCCTCTCTGTCCAAACGGCTGGTAGGGAGCTGCAAGGACCCACGAGCAGTCTTTCTTTCTGTTTCCAAGTCTAAAATTGCACTTCACACAGTTAACATATATCTTAACATGAATATAACATACTCTCGCTTTAAATTCCAATAGCTAAGTATATTTAAAAATCTGTTTGACATCCAGATTTTAGCTTCAAATAAACTGCATGGCATTACAGGAAATTAAGCTAGAAGAAACACCATTCTTCTATGAAAGAGCTTACTTTTGGGTTTTTTTCTATTTACACTTTTCTCCCTTTCTGCATGCTTAAAACCCCTCCAGGTCCTAAGAATAAATTAATGAGTAAACATTAATATGATTCCCTGCTCTTAAACAGTCCCATTGCCGTTACCATGGAATAACAGACTTTATCTGTAAAGAAAATCTGAGTTAAGGTTTTATTTCTGCTTTGTGTATTTATTTTGGAATCTTACTGCAAGCAAATATCAGTAGAGAACTCCATAAAGGATTTGCAGTCCCATCAATTTAACAGAGTTTTCTGGCACAAAGGGAAATATAGGCTGGGCCTTGTTATGTTGCTGAGAAATGAATAACATTTTAATATGTTTTTAAGAGGAAATGTAAAACATATGGAAGGTAATTTTTGCTCTCTATTTGCAGGGTTGAGCAATCAAAATTGGAATTCCTAGAGGATGTTCGGTCCTTTGAGATGGTTTAAAATTACCCATATTTTACCAATGATATAAGAGGCAAGTTTTACACTATTTTCAGTCTATTTCAGTTTTGTGAACTAATACCATACTGTGAAAATCTTCCGGTGCTTCGCTCCATGCAGCCTTGATTTCCACATTCACTCCATTTTTCTTTGGCTTCGTAATAAGCATTCCACCTTCCCTCTCCTGAAAAGTAATTCCATTTGAATTCCAAATGAAATTTTTGGTTTGGCTCTAATCCTCTCTTGTCACAGTTGTTTGTTATGGTTTTGAAAGTACATGGTTAAAGTATTTATTTTCGATGCAAGCATTTAAAAAGCCTAAATTATAAATGTGTTTTGAAAATGTTTGATCGGAATTGGTCATAAAAGACCAGTGAAAAGAAGGAAAAAAGAATGTTTCCCCTTGAAATTTTAATATTACAAAATGGACCATGGTAGCAAAGATGGGCAAACAGAGAAAATAAAATATACTAAAAGTATAGGCAGTCAGGGTTTAAGCTCTAAGTACTATCATTTATACAATACTTTAAATTTACACAAGGGGGTTACAACTGCTAAAACTTACCCGTGTGGCGATATCTTTTAGGAAATTCTTATCATCACCTTCAACAGCGAGGAGGATGTTTGGTTCCTTATACTCTACCAGAAACACCTTTGTTACAACTGTACTCTCCCTGCAGTCCCTGAAAATCAACATTCACAAAGCTATATACGTGCCACAAACCCACGTGCAGCAGCAAATAAACCACTGACGAATGTGGCTCATTTGCTGGAATGTCTCTTCCACACTCGCAGGGTGATATTTCATTTGGTAAGTATAATCCTGGGCAATACTCACTGTTTTGGTTTGGTTTATTATTATTATTTTTTTTAAGTTTAAAAAGTGCACTATCAGAAATTGTCTATAAATATATGGATACCTTAATCCCCCAACCCTTGTGTCTGCTTTCTAGGGCAACTGGTGTTTGCCAGCATTGCAGAAAATAGAGGAGAGCAAGACTTTTGTTCCATTCCTAATACCATATCCATTTTCCTACTCAAACAGCAGGTAGCACACTATTTACTTGACAAAACAACTGTAATTGTCTACTATTTCTTAAATTACAGCAGTAACATTCAAATTGCTTCAAATGTCCAAACCTTCATTTAGGATTTATTGTCATTCTAGAGCATCTATTTAGAACACCTGAAAATGTCTTAATAAAAACATATTGGAAACGAGTGTTAATCTAGATAGTGATATCAGCAAATCACATAGGCCCAGGTTTTGAATGTCCCTGCACAGGCCATATAATGTTGATTTATTCCAGTGCAGCCACAGGCAAAAGCCACCTGCAGGTGGTAATAGCAGGGAGCAGTAAGCACAAATCCCCAACCGGAGTGGAAGTTTCTGCTGCCTTGGAAAGAAAAAGTAATGCAACAGGGTACAGACAGCGAGTTCATGTGTCCTGTCCCTAAGTGTGAAGGTAGTTTGGAGAAAGTCAGTGGCTGTGCAGCAAAATCCAGTTTTCTTTCTATGTATTGTATTTTCTCTTAACCCTGGCGCACACAACATTGTACTTGAACTGTGAGGTTTAGCATTCCATGCTCCTTTGGGAGAAACTAAGCAAATTCCCAGGAAGACTGACTTCTATAAACCTGGATGACCCCAGAAAACACCATACTCGTTCCTCTGGTGTTTGATGATCACACTCAAAGGGATGAGCTGTAAGTACAGTATATTTTATTAGCTTTTCACCCACAACCCCTCTATAGGTCGTTGGCCTGCATCCACAGCCCAGGAGATAAACATCCGAGAGAGAATCCAATCGCACGAGCACTGAATGGATAAAAAGTGTTATGAGAAAGTGAAGTCAATGCAATCCATGAAGATGGCTTAGTTTGCAAAATGGCTGGGGAAAGAGGCATGTCCTGTTTGCAAGGTATGGAGTGTTTTAAAAAAACACGGCCTCACGCCATGACTGGGATATGTGTCCCTTGACAAAATACGACTAAAATAAAACAAGATGATACTTACTTTGTAACTGCCAGAGCCTTCACTGTTATTTTCCCAGCTGGTAATATGATAGGACCCTTATACTTAAAAGTGTTATGCTCTCCATAGCCAGGTTTCCTGATGAGTTCTGGTTTACTTCCATCTAAAGTATAATAAATGGAGACTTCGGGTGTATCTGAAAGTCACAGAGAAAGTAGTTAGCCAAACCTGTGAAAAACAAGCTCTGTGTTTCAAAATACTCACTACTGTGCTTTATTTTTCTCATACAAATAAAATAAAGCAGTTCCATAAATGACTGAGTGTTTGGGACCAAAACAGTTTCTCCCATGAAAAATTACTCAACAAATACAATTTAATTATAAGCAATATTTCTCTACTCTACTAAAGGAGCAGTGCAATGGTTTTGTATTAAAATATCGCAACACCTTGTCTTGTTGCAATGACAGAAAAGACATTTTCTGTCATTAGAAAGGTGGCATTTCAAAAATTATAAGTAAAACCTTTGGGATAAGCCTCGCACATAATACTGTAAGCACTGGTTTTGCAGTGAAAGTGAAATGCAACAGCTTAAGAGCTTGATCTTGGAAGTGATTAATTGGATAGACTATCTGAAATAAGCCATGTCAATAACATTGCTTGAAGGCAGAAAATTAAATGCAAGTATATTTAGTATATAAAAAAGATGTTGGTTAATTTCATAAATTCCTTAAGGAAGCAGGCACTCATAAAATTCATAATTAAATGCAAACAAAAGTATAGAGGCTGGAAGTTTCATATGAACACATAAGAAAAGGTTTTATACAGAGTCAAGGCTCTGACTCATACCTGATTTTATTTCTATGAGAGTGTTTGTGTCTATTTCATGTTTAGCCTTCCCTAGAAGGGGGATTCGCAGTGGGATGACCTGAGGAACTGAGACAGAGCCAGCTGTCATTTTTCTCAACGGTGATCCTTAAAAAATGAAAAACAAAAAGGCCAACAATATTTTTTCTAAACAGAAGAATGCATTGAGAAATACAGTCTTTCATTGCAATTCTTTGTCTTCATTTGTTTCTCTTAAAAAGAGAGACCACTGGATTCTTTAAACTGTTAGTTCTCACTGACGTTTGCATGATTCTCACATTGAAAAGGATTGAGATCCTAAAGACCATCTCACTTCCAACTTACTCTCCTGTTCCCCAACTGTGAACAGAGCTTGAGATAAGCACTGTTGCTTTCACTTCACTTTGGCCCTCCTTCCTTAAGTCTGATTTCCACGTGAAACCACTTTAGTATCATACATCAGTGATAAGTGATAAGAGTGAGTGACAGTGAAGTATCTCGACCCTAATCATGGCAGATGCGGTGTCATTTTCCCTGCAGGAAGAACCAGCCCCTTCTTCATTGTGGCCATCTGAATATATTCAAGATGTTCCGAAAAGGACTAAAGCAAGACAGTTATTATTCCTAAAGCTTATCTCAGCTATCGCATGCATTATGAATAGACCTATAAAACAGGTGCCAAACATGATTTATCATAATTTACATAGTCATTATCATGTCACACAATTCAAGAGTGAAAAATTGCATCTGGATACGATAACATTTTACAATACAAAAATATGTACTTCAGATCCTGGGAATTGATACTCAGGGCCAGGAAACATGTCTACACTAGAAGAACTAGGTTTTGTAACCAACCCTCCAATCCTCCAGAAACATCTCTTATACTGCTCATCAACACAGACAGCAATGACACAGCATGGGAGGTGTTTGCAGTTCACGTTCTCTCTGGGGCTATGATGAGCTATGTCACCACCTGCATCTGCCCATCTCCTCGGCTGGGATGCCCAAAACAACAGTTACAAAGTGTGGGTGGTTCTCAGCCAAACTCTCTTGGGCTGCAGGCAGCGGCACGGGAGGCGCAACAACAGGTGGATCAGATCTTTACCTGACACCAGGCAGCAAAAGAGTATTTTTCCTCAAGGACCTGCTTGCTCTTGGCACACCTGCACCAAAAACACAGTGCCCTCTTTCAGCTTTCTGGGATCCCGTTAGTGGTGGGACACAACTGGTCCTGCTTGGCCCCTGCCCACACAGGCCCTGCTTCCCCTCACCTCACGGTACAGCCCACCCCAC
>BJBW01009701.1:0-21633 GCA_004320125.1 Scolopax mira | reverse complement strand
AACTTCCCATGGTCCAGCTTGTGCCTGTTGCCCCTCGTCCTGTCACTGGGAACCACTGAAAAGAGTCCAGCTCCATCCTCCCTCAACCCACCCTAACCCTTCCATTCTGACTCTAATACTGTTTGGATTTGGTTTTGGGTGCAAAAGAACGTGATTTGAGGAGGAACTTCTTCACTTTGAGGGTGGCAGAGCCCCAGAAGAGGCTGCCCAGGGAGGTGGTGGAGTCTTCTCTGGAGACATTCAAAACCCACCTGGAGACATTCCTGTGCAACCTGCTCTGGGTGGACCTGCTTTGACAGGGGGGTTGGACTAGATGATCTCCAGAGGTCCCTTCCAATCCGAAATCATTCTTTGATTTTTAAACTTTTTTTGATTTTTAAACTTGCTTTTCTCCTCCCCCAGGATTATTGAGCTGTGTCATCAGTTCCCTCACGGTATCACAGACCAGGTGATTCAAAATGACATGCCTCACATGGAAGCCCAGCAGCGAGCCATGGCCATCAACAGGCTGCTCTCAATGGTAGGGTGATTTCATCTTCCTCATGCTAGTTTAGCATTCTTCAGGCCATGTGGCAGTGGCCTGTTGGGCTAGGCTAGCAAATTAATCCCAGCACTTGCCATAACATATGATTACTATAACTTATGGTTGCCATAACATCCCTCAAAACTTAGTCTTTCCATTCTGTAATAGGAAGTTAATGTGAAAGTGTATATCCATGTGGATTTCTAGGTGAGGAAGCTACCACTGAGCAGTGCCACATTGGGTTTTTTGATGTGTCTGAAGTTCTTTGGTCTTCTTTGTTCTGTGTGTTACTTTGTAAAGCAGGACGTGGTACAATGATCTAAAGTAACAGTTGGGTGCAGTGTAGCTGCAGTGGTTCAGCAGGTGGTAAGGTGGCCACAGATGACAACCGCAAGACCCGGTTGCTAATGATGGGGGAAATGAATTAGCTAGAAATAAAAGAATGTATGTTAGCCCACAGTCTAATATATGAAGATCTCCTTCAAACCCCTTAAAAATCCTGAAGTTGTGGATTACTGTGATAATATGCAGGTGAAATATCTCGAGGGATTTTTTTGCCTATTTATAATTTTCCCACATCTCACTGGGCATCGGTATCACGAATCGACCTGAGATGGGAGCAAGGATCGTTCTCAACTACTACTGCCACGAGAGCTGTTTAGTCTCGTTGGTTCAGGTGGCATAAACTTGAGCATCAGCTCAAGCTGAGTGTGTGTGTGTGTGTGGAGGTCTAGCAAGTACCCCAAACATGGGGGAAAAAACTGCAGTGAGAACTCAGCCTTAATAAGCACCAGGAACTTCACTTGAGATAAGGTGCAACTACTTCATCTGAAGAAAAGCATTGAAGGGGAGCAGCTCTGAGGAGAAAGACCTGGGCCTACTGGTGAACAATGGGATGACCATGAGCCAGCAATGTGCCCTTGTGTCCAAGAAGGCCAATGGCATCCTGGGGCTCATCAGGAAGAGTGTGACCAGCAGGTGGAGGCAGGTCATCCTGCCCCTCTGCTCTGCTCTGGGGAGGCCCCATCTAGAGCACTGGGTCCAGTTCTGGGATCCCCAGTTCCAGAAGGACTGGGGAGGAGAGGGGACAGCAGAGGGATACAAAGATGATGAGGGGCCTGGAGCATCTCCCTTACGAGGAGAGGCTGAGGGACTTGGGTCTTTTTAGTCTGGAGAAGAGAAGGCTGAGGGGGGATCTGATCAATGCCTATAAATACTTAAAGGGAGGGTGTCAAGAGGATGGGGCTGGTCTTTTCTCAGTGGTGCCCAGGGACAGGACAAGAGGGAATGGGCACAAACTTGAATAGAAGAAGCTCCACCTAAACATGAGGAGGAACCTCTTTCCTGTGTGGATGTCATATCCCTGGGAGAGGCTGCCCAGGGAGGTGATGGAATCTCCTTCTCTGGAGACATTCAAAACCCACCTGGACAGGTTCTGCTCTGGTGGACCTGCTCTGGCAGGGCATTGAACTAGATGGCCTCCAGAGGTCCTTTCTAGCCCCATATCATGCTGTGATTCTGTGATCTTGAGGCGTGGGCTTCAATCAATGACATAATGCAAATCTGTAAGAAACAAGGCTGTAACTATGGGAGGGGATTAGCTGCAATAGCAGAGTGAGTGTTAATTAATGCAGTTACACACAGTTGTGCTCTTGGACCTGTCTAATTGCCTGCCCCTTAAAAATAGGAAATAAGAATTTGCCTGGTGAGGGCACAAGCATCAAGGGCAAGACAAATCTTTTGTGTGTAAGAGAGATGCCAGTAATTCACCTCTCAGAGGCACTGTCAGTCCTGGCTGGCACTTTTCCAGCGATCTCCATTTAGTAAAAAAGTAGAACTTTACTACTGGAACTCAGAATTATTCTGAATTTGTGCAGTAGTGCTCCAAGGTGATTTCTGGGTAGCCGTGCAAATGAGTGTTTTGTTGGAAAGCAAGAGCAAAGTATATAGGAACTTGGTATTGCTTGCCCAATGGTGAAAATTAGGAGAAACAATAGGAAATGCATAGATGTGGGAAGGGTCAGGAACTGTATTTGTATTCATTTATCATCAGTGATCAGAAATAACTTGTGGGGGAAAAATATATCCATGAGGGTATTACTGAACTTGTAGGGAAAAATATCCTCAAGGGTGTTATTGTCTTCCGTTGGTTAGAAATATTATTTTCCCTTTGCTTTATTCAGCTGGCGTGAAATAAGGTTTTTAATTTGGAATATTAGGAGATTTTTGCCACGTTCTGAAACAAGCTATTTGAAGGAAAGTAAATGCATTGTGCCCATCTCTCCTAGGGGCAACTGGACCTTCTCAGGAGCAATGCAGGCCTCCTGTATAGAATCAAAGAGTCTCAAAATGCAAGGTAAGCTTTGTGTTTGCTGGATAAATATATTTGGAACGCTCACATGCGGCATCGCTGAGAAGACATTCTGTAACGTGGATTTCACACAGAAGATAACTTTATGTTTCTGGAGGCTGCACTGAAATCCCCTGAGCTGATCCTGAAACCTGTGTGAGGTGTAGTGGTTTCTACTGAACAAAGGGTGCCATGGGCCTGTAGCTCTGATTTGGTGGCAGAGTTCCTGATAGCAAGTGATGACAGCAAAGCATCATCACTTTGGTCTGTGGTCTTCCTCACTGCTCAGCTCCTTTTTACAGCTGTTCCAGGAAGCTGCTTGAACTCATGCTCCTCAATTCATTAATATGTACCTCCAGATCATGTCTTGTGATGCCTGTGTAAATCTGAGTTAAAGATGCCTCGATATAGTTCTGAAAGGAACTATCCTTCAAAATTACCCTCAGTGCAGGTGTATCATTCTCTCTTTCAAATGCTTTAAAAAAAGATTGCTGAGTTCAGGCTTCCTCAGACTGGTGAAGAGGCATGTTTGAGAGTTGGGAGCACGCTACTATCCCATTTAACACGGTCTCTCTAGTGACAGGTTATCCAAAAATTATGCTCTGTGCTGTGTTTGACCTTCCACAGTTGGGTTACTACGTGACTCCAAGTTCCCCATTGTTCTGACAACTGGAGTGACTCCTGTGTAGTCACTTTTCTTTCATACGGTGCTCTTTTTTTCTTTCCTGTGCTTTCTCCCTGGCAAGGTTGGTTTGATGGAGAAGTTTAGTCTCATGTATTATATTTGCCAATGGCTAGCTTATTGTGTAGGGTTTTTTCCCTTTATGCTTTTTTTTTTTAATTGTACTTGTTTTCAGTTTAAAACAACTCCTCCTTCTTTCAAATTTTGGACCTTTCAAAAATCCTGATGTCTGTCTTATTTTACAGTAAAATGAAAGGATCTGACAATCAAGAGAAACTGGTTTACCAAATTATAGAAGATGCAGGCAACAAAGGTAGTTTAAATAAATTATAATTTTCAACATTACTAACTCAGTTTACAGAACTATTTCTGTCTAAAACTTTTAAATGCTTGTCTAGACAATACAAATATAAAATCTGGAGTCCCCATACCTGGTCTGTAGCTCATGTTTCCTGTGCTCACTTTAAAACAGAAAAACAGATGTTCCTCTATTATTCCAAATTACATATTTAGAGGATATCCCATATCCTCTAAATATTCCATATTCTCTATTAAAATAGCAACTTGTCCTGGTTGACTTTGCAGGCGGTGGGGTGGTATCTTTCAGAATATTTGGAAAATGAACTAAGAGTTATCTATGGGACTGTCAAACTGAGGAATCCACAAAATATTCACTACTTCAAAGAAAATGTGGTATCTGTATCAGATTAAACAGGTGTACTGCCAGCAGGAGTCACTGCTAGCAGCTAGACTTTCTCAGCCAGCACTCATTTTACAGTGTGCTTGAGAGGTGGCATTCATGTTTGCAATGAGTCCACTTGTAAGAGCTCTGGGAGGAGAGGTAAAGGGCAGAATGGGACAGTGTGGTGGTTGTGGTATGCATTTCTGGGTTTTGTCACTTGTGGGGTTTTCTTTCCACCCCTTCCAGTCCCTTCTCTCCCCTTTGCTGGGAGCAGTAGGATCAAGGGTACATCCTATGGTTGGCAAGCCAATCAAGCAATGTTGTGATGTGATTTTTGGTTTTGGTAAGTCCAGAAACAATTGTTTTCCTCTATTCATTTCCATTCACTTCTCTTTTTTCAAACAGGTATTTGGAGCAGGGACATCAGATACAAAAGTAATTTGCCTTTAACGGAGATCAACAAGATACTGAAAAACTTGGAAAGCAAGAAACTAATTAAAGCAGTGAAATCTGTGGCAGTGAGTATTTTGTGAATTCTTTTTTTAACCATTTCAAACATTTGCTGCATGCTGTGTATGTTTGAACAGGGAGCAGAGAAACCTCATTCTGCCTCCAGCTTTTTCACTGCACCAGCATTTGACTCTGCCTTTAGTATAGAGGTTTGAGATTCAAAAGAGAGGAGATACTATAATGTTGATTAAATAATCAACATACTACTAACAAACTAATTCATAATCTCATTAATATGTATCACTATTAATATACAGTTTTATCATTCTTCCCACAACTACTAATTGCATACTATTACTATCAAACTGCAGTTCTAATTCTCTTAATTCTTTATTGCGCACAACAGCTGTTGCAGTTCTGTTACCCCTCACAAACCTCTCATGCTGCTTACTGCTCATCTGCAGTTCTGTCCTTTTCTCTGCCCTTCCATGCCCAGTCTTTAGGACATTAAGTTAGGGAAGAGTCTGGTGGCTTTCCCTCCAACATCCCAACATGTTTGAGTGCACAGGTCAGCTTCTCCGCTCCCCATAGGCATCCACACTCCTGGTGTGTACAGATCCTGCCTTCTTTTGTTTCCTGGCTGATTTTACACCCTTATTCCCTTTTCTTGTTTCTTAACTCTCCTTCCTATCACCCTTTTCTCCTTTCTCCACCCAAATAAGCAGCCTGCCCATAATTACTTTTTCTCTGTTGATGCCAGTATTGCTATACCACAATTTGGTATTTCTGATACTGAAGCAGTATCACCTTTTTTTATGGGACTAGTGATAAAGTTCCTGTTACCTGGAGATCCTGAGTCTCCCTGCAGTTATCTGGTTCATACTGGATTTATATTAGTTATTTCAAACAATTTCTAAGATGTTTGGTTCAGTTTCAGTCTTGCTTCTTCTACTTTGTTCCAGTTACTCAAGTACTTTCTTAGCTTATGTGCAAACAGTCCATGTACTAGAGTGCAGTTTATCATTTTCCAGGCTTTTTCTCACACTGTTACACTGCTCATGCAGCATCCTGCTCTCCCTTACCTGCTTAATTACAAATCATTGGTATTACCGTGTTCTTTACATGTTCTTCTGGTTTCCAGCAGAGATTCTGTCTTATTGCAGAGGGGAGCAAGATGTGAGAGTGCTTTCCTAAATAAAAATAAAATGGAGATACAGAAGTTGGATATAGAGAAACGGTAGCTTTTTCATGTTTTTTTGAGAGATGCTGGTTTCATCTAGTTGTACTGGCGACATAACGCTGCTAAAATTCCTTCAGTGGTTGCTGAGTAGTCCTTTGGCTGATTGTTGCCCCTGAGCTGCCTACTAGTATCAGGACTAGAGCAGCATTCCTGTTCACCTTGTCTTGGTGTGGCAGTAAGGAGTGGGATCACAAGGCCTAGCTTTAGCTGCAGGGTTTCATGATGGAAGGGTCCTCCCCTCATCAGTGCATGGGTCGTATCCTGCAGAAACAGTTGGAAACTTCTCCATTAAGTTTGTCTTTGCTGTCTTCTTAGACACTTTTCTGTCTTCCTTTGACTGAGGAGGAGGTTTGGAGTCAATAGGCTAAAATTAAGCTCTAAGATCCTCAGTGAGGTTTGCACATCGTTAGTAAACTTCTCTCTTCTAACACTACAATATAAAGTGATTAGGAATCTAAACCTATTGATCTTCTCTTTATCTCCATGTTATCTCAGAGTCAAACATATTAAGGATAGCTGGATTGCTGTGCCCCAGGTTTTAGGAGTAATAAAGTATCTGTTTTGCAGTTATCTTCTTAAATCTTCCTTTCTTAGGAAGCTCTTAAGAGCTGTTGAATTTTCTCTAACAGGCATCCAAGAAGAAGGTGTATATGCTGTATAACCTGCAGCCCGACCGCTCAGTCACTGGTGGGGCCTGGTACAGTGACCAAGACTTTGAGTCTGAATTTGTGGAGGTGTTAAATCAACAGTGTTTTAAATTCCTACAGAGTAAGGTGAGTGCCACTACTAAAGTCACTTCCCCTTTGTTTTGTGCAAGCAATTCTTTTCTTTATAAAACCAGTAACAGACAAGGCTTAAGTTCATCACAGTGCTTTCTCTAAGCGTTGGCCATTGTTATAACTGGATTAGCAAATCTGTACTGGATTGTGTTTGTCACAGCAAGTGTGATGTTGCCACACTTTAATAATGCATATTTTCCCACTCTGTACAGGGAGTGGGTCTCCAAAGTCCTTCAGTCTCCAAAGTCCAATGACAAGCTAGGCAGCGAAGAGCACTCGATCAAAAAAACTAGGAAATGTCACTGTTTTCCCTGCAGAGTTCCTAATTTCTGAGAGGATGAAAGGCACTAGTCAGTCAGCTCTGCCTAAAAGACAAATTTCTCTAGTGTAACTGCAGGAGAAGGCTGGTTTACATTAAATAAGCCTTATGCAGATTGCAACATTTCTCTAGTCCATTGAAGTATCTCTTAACTGGCACTAGGTACAGCAGAAACTTCTTTTGTGTCAAAAAAAGCTGCCAGATGCTGTTATTCCTTCATATTAACCTAAATCACTGTGTAAGTTTTGTGTCATATTTAGTGTAAAATTAAAATTATGTTTGGTTGTGCACTGCATTGTCTCACGTACATCAATCTAAGGACGTAGCTTTAAATGCCGAATAAAAAACACGTTGCAGAAATGTTTTATAACTCAACTTCTGGACTGTAGTCTGGCTGAAACTGAACCACACAGGAGGCTCCTGGCAGTGAGTACTGATTGTAACCCACCTTTGCCTTTTTCTCAGGCAGAAGCAGCTCGAGAGAGCAAACAGAACCCCATGATACAGAGGAACAGCTCATTTGCCTCATCCCATGAGGTGTGGAAATACATCTGTGAACTGGGTATCAGTAAGGTCAGAATAGATTCATCTTGCTACTCGTGGAATTCTCAGTGCATGACTGGCTGCACGAGTTGGGTCCTGCAGATTTGATAACGGTCCAATGAGTGCTCTAAGTCCCCTACCCAGTTACTGCACTGGAAGTTGGCTTTGCTGCTTTATTGACCTTGAGGAAGGTCACTGGGGCTGCGTGGGATTCCAGGGTAGTTTGTGCAGGGGAGGGTGGTCAAAGAAGTATAAAAGAATTTGCATCCACAAGCTTGTTGATGGGAACCAGAGTAAATTTTTCTCTAACGATGTCAACCAGTTCATATTTTATAATTGCTCTTAAGTTTGCCTGTGCGCTTTAAGGAGTTTTAGGGGAGGAAAAAAACCAAAACAAACAAAAAAAACCCCACCCTGCAATTATTGGTCGTCATCAACCAATCATCAGGCATATCTTCAGCAGCCTGTCTGCTGACTTTCATGATGGTTTTCCTGTAAAACTGGAGATGTATCATGCTAGGATGTTGTAGACACTCAGGTTGCATATGGAAGTTCTTTTTGGTAATCCAAAAGTGCCTGGGAGGTAGGAGGTACTTGGATTTGCTTTTCTGTTTGTATCTGCATAGGCCAGTTTCTTTATCTGGGCTAGGTTAGAATTCTAAGGATATGTTACCCGTGGTGTTTGCTCCTTTCCTTCTTGCAGGACTTACTGGCATGTGTCTTTACTAATATTTATTTTACAAATTCTTTCTCAGGTAGAGTTGTCGATGGAAGACATTGAAACCATTTTAAATACGCTCATATATGATGGAAAAGTGGAGATGACTATTATTGCTGCAAAGGAAGGGACAGTAGGCAGTGTGGATGGACAGATGAAGTTGTACAGAGCTGTTAGTCCTCTCATACAACCCACTGGATTAGTCAGGACACCCTGTGGCCTCTGTCCCGTAAGTAATGAATCCTGTAGATGAATATTTGGGTGCTTGGAAATTCAGAATTTCCTGCAAATGGCCAGCCAGCACCTGTGGTGGCAAGGTTATGCCAGTGAGTGATCCTCGTGGCTTTCTAAGCCAACCGTGGTACTATTATATTTTTCTTTTTATCCTAAGTTTGCCTGTTTATGTCTTTTAAAAAGCTAAGTTACTTCTGTCTAGCTTTTGGTCTCTTGGATTGTAAACTGATAATGTGTTTGTAACTGATCAGTTTGTAAACTGATAAAGGCTGAAACTTGGGGTCTGTTTTGCTTTGCTGCCTTCACATTACTCTTTCTCAGAGCTGGCATTGGACTTCCTAGTTTTTCCCCTCTACTAGACTATTGCTTTTCTACTGGGGAAGGAGCAGAAAACACGTGAGCATGTTACTTGCAGTTAGGTTGTGCTTGCTGTGTACAATTACTGACACAGGGCTTGCTTTTGCAGGTTTTTGACGATTGCCATGAAGGTGGTGAGATTTCTCCATCAAACTGTATTTATATGACAGAGTGGCTGGAGTTTTAAAGTGAAAGAAAACTGTAAACTGGATTCGTCCTTCACAGTTAAGGTGATAAAGCAGCTTGCTATTTTAAAAGTGGACTTCTAAATTTGTGAGTAACTTCAGGACATGGAGTGACTTGTTTTTCATGAAACATAAAGCAGTAACATGCCAGTTTTATGAGCAGTCACGTGAGTGGACTGGAAATGGAGTCAGCACAGAAGATCAAGGCTGAAGTGGAAATGTAGATCCATTCTTGTACCAAAAATTGTTTGTGGTACTTGAAAAGTGCCATAGAACAGCTGGGTGGTGCTACATCACTTCCAAGGATTGTGTCAAGTGCTCCACAGATGCTTATTCTGAATGAGAGAAAAAGTCATTAGCTGATGAGAAAAACTTGCTAATGAGTGTTGCCAAAAGTGAAACCCAAACTTTGCTTTCAGACTAATTCTAATTGTGGGTGCTTAAGTTCTAAAGCTGACACTTTTCTCCCATGATATCTACAACCTAATTGAAGACTAAGACTCTGGGGAAAAATCCTAAATATGTCAAACAATTTACTGATTCTTTATTACCTTTCTTACCTGCTAATTTATCATTAAAACCCAGATTTTTCTTATATACATCTGGGCTTCATTTCCTTCATTGCTACCATTGCCTGATGATGCATCTGTTGCAATTATCCCTTCATCTGACAGCTCCAGGGTTATGATCGAATCTGTGGTGCTGTGTCCCAGCAGCTGCATCACGTGCATGGATATGTCAGCTGAAATCTTGAGTAGGAGTATTCTGGGAAGATGTGTTTTCCAGAAAAGAAAGAGAATTCCTCTGGCCTGATGGTACCAGGAAGATTTGTATAGATTTTTCAACCCTGAGAATGTTACGATAAAGATTCCAGTGATAGTTGTTTGTTGCATAAATATGGCCTTTGGTCTTGGTTTATGATCTGAGAAAGACACAATACCAGCACATCATCAAGAAGGATACTTTTTTCCTCTTCCTGTGATGTAGAGCCAATTTGTGTTTTTCCGAAATGTGACTCCTCTGGCTGCTTCTTCATGCGACTCTGGACTGATGAATTGGCATTAACATAGAGAGGATGGTGCTGTCATAAGCCCAGGGTATGCTGGGCCATGGACCTCTTGAGAGATGTATCTAGTTTCCTCTGGCTCCTGCTGTCCATCTGGCAGCATTAGAGAAGCAATGTTGCCTTTAGAAAATGTAGGTTCAAATCTCACTTGGGAAGTGAACAGATTTTTGTACCAACTATGTTACACTAAGTAGTTACTGTACCTCTTCCTTAACCTGTAATCAAGCAACCTCTGGGGTGGGGGGGTAAAGTCAGCTCCTTTTTCATAAATGAGAATACTGTGTCCATATGATACAGTCTCTTCCCCCATCCGGAGTAACTGAGGGCTCAGATGAGGTACGAGCAGGCAGGGCTCATGTCTAGCTATTTTCAGAATTGCCTCTCTGAAAATCAGCCCTCCTGGAGACTGTTGGGAGGGCAATGGTCAAGCACCTCTACAACTGAGTTATCAGTGCGCCGGGTAATCTGCCCATGAGTAGTAAATGGTGGGCTAATAGATTTTTGGAAGACAGCTTACCTAATAAGGGTAGAAGGTAGAAGGTATTTTGATCCTGTCCTGGTGTCTGCACTTTCTAAAAGCCACCTGGATCCCATAGAAGTATTAAAATCCTTCTCGATTCCCGTTTTCTGACTTACAGAGTGGGCTGTGAACAGAAGGCCAACAGCAGTAAGTGCTGTACAATGAGTAAAAAAAAAAGATAACTGGTTCCTGTCCCCTGCAGGGATGCTGTAGATACAGAGACAAAGTTTCCTTGTTTGCTCTGTGTCCCAGCAGAGCAAACATCTACGCTGATAACCCAGCGTGCCCACCACAGGTGGGGTTTGATTGTATTGGCTAGTGTGAGCACTCACAGCTGGCTCTTTGAGGAGAGAGGACAGGGAGGACAGAGGTGTGCTGGAGGTGACTGGGATGCATATCTCCAAGGAGGCAGAAGAGCTCTTACAAAAGAGATAGGGGGGATGAAATTATTAGATGTTTGTTCCTTTTCTGCTCCCTTTAACCATTCAGCAAACTGAAGCCTGAGGCAAATGCGAGCCTTGACTTGGGCTTCAGACATCCCTTATACAGCCAAAGGTGATTTCCTTGAGGTGTGGGGTTGGGGTTGCCTTTGTCCTTCCTGCCTTCAAAGAGCATCTGACACAATGGGGTCCTGAATCCTGCTGCTGCAGAGATAACACTGTTGTTTGTGCTCTGCTGCAGCTAGAAGATAGCTTTCAGGGAAACAAGGCATCTTTATCATGCAGGTATGTTGCTTTTATGCAGTATGATCATATTCATTGGCAATAAGAAGAAGGAGAGAGCTTGTCATCTGCAAATTAGGAAGAAGAGAGGTGGTTTATTAAGCTCTCTAAATTCTGGCTTATTTGTATTGGGTTTACCTGGTTTAGGTGACCTTTGTGGTCTCTGAAGTTTCTCAGTGTTGCAGCTGTAGTAAAACATCAGATTTGGAAAAAAAAATAGGCCTGTATAGAAAAAAAAAGCAATTTCACTTTCCTATTTGTAAAGTAAGAATCTGTCTGATCTATCTAAATGAATTAAGAGGAATGATCTGTCAGTCTGGTTCTTTGTAAACCTGGCTAATCTATTAGCCTGTAATTCTTCTTTAAAAAGGGAGTGAAGAGGATAAAAGGTTACATTAAGTCTTTTTTTTCCCCTCCTTGAGTTCCTTCAGTCTTCTCTTCTACCTAGAAAAGCTGTCCTCCTAACAAAAGGGTATGAAATGCAGTGTTTTGAGGAAGCTACAACATTAGCTCCAGCTCCACACTTGGGTGTAGAAAGCTGAGAGCTCAGGTTAACTCTCAGATCACAGAGGAATACTTGGAAACAGGATCCACTCCTTTCTTTAAGCAAGTCTCATACGAGAGGGTCACAGTTCAGGTGGTGCAGGACCACAAAGGACCTCTTGAGTTAGGGAGCTCAGCCCCATCATCAGATTCCTGGGCTGTGCAGACCCTGCTATGAACCTACCAGGCTGTTCCAAGCAGTTTCCTCACCAGTGGTCACCCACTGTTCAGATGCAAGTTGCAAGGTGGTCATACCCAAATGCCACTTTCACATGATTGGTTTTTATTCCCAAGAGAAACATTAACTACAGTACCAGGCTGCGTTGTGAACCGAGGGAGAAGACAGCTGCGTAATGTGTCCAGCCTTTACAGTCCAAAGTTTAAAACATGAAACATTTAATATCAAACTTGAAGGGTTGATAATGGAAACGTTTCCCCCGTAGGTAAGTGGCTGTTGGGCTCTTCCTTGATTTTGGTTTTTGTGTTTTGTTTTTTTTCCCCCTCATTTACTCTGATCAAGCCTTGCCCCTGTGGAGGTGTTAAGTGTGATGGCTGTTCCTCTGGTGCTGTTCGAGTGCCATCTTCTGTCTCATCCTGGTACAGCTGTCCTAGGGCTCAAGAAATTAAAGAGAAAGCCAAGAGAAAACCCTTAAAGTCTGGTTTCCTGTTTTGCCTCCATGTGCCCGAGCAGGTTTTGGGAAAAAACAACAGGGAGTGGGAACAGATGGGTCTCCTGTTGCTGCCAAGCAGTTCGTGCTTTGAACCAAGGTATAGACACTTTAAACGGGGCTGTCCTCCACCACACAGACCACCTTCTCCTCTGGCTTCACGTGGATGGCACTTTCTGTCTTTTAACGGGTGAGAAATGGTTAGCCAGGCCTTCAGCTGCGCTGACCCCAGTGCTGTGGCCTGGAGGGGGACAACAAGGTACCATGAGAAGCTCCACGGATGCTGTCTTAAGTTCTTGCTAAAAATGTTGGCTTCTTCCCTAAGAAAGTTAATGACTGTGTTTTGCAGCGCCTTCAGGAGATGCTGGGGGGAGTAGGGAGGAGGGGAAGCGGTGCTCAAAGCATTCTCCTCTTTCAGTTGTTAAACATAAAACAAGTTGGGGCTTATGTAGGTAATTTGTGTTTCCCTCCCTCCCCCCTACTCTCCTCACTTTTGGAGCAAGTTTGTGATTCTTCCAGGAAAACAGAAGAATGGGAAAGCTTTTAGTTATTTGGTCTAGAAACACAAGGCTTCATGATTTTGCTCCTCTTCTAAACTTCACCAGAGTTGCTCCAGGTTTTATTTAACCTCATGCTAGCAGGGTGGGTGCAGCATAGTCCTGAAGTGGTGCTAGTAAGATGCTGTGCTTTGCTTTTGAGATGTGGCAATGTGAGGATGATGGAAAATGAAGGACAAACCAGCAACTTCAGAAGAACAGATTTGCTTTGCCTCTTACTGGTACTGTTCAGAGAGCAACTCCTGGGGGTCTGAGGATGTCAGTGATTGTACTTTGAATTTTATATACGCATATGTAGTCATCTTCTTTATTCCAATTGAATTTGTGATCTTTTTGCTTGTGTTCTGCTCCGTATCTGTCAGCCAATTCCTTCTGTCCTTTCCAGGGAAGGGAAGAAGGTCTGCAGATGGATTAAAAATCTACAATAGCCCAATGGCAGTTTCACCTGATCTTCCTCCCACTGTCAGGGTCTCTTTGAATTACCTGGAGGGTAACAGGTAACCCTGTTAGGAACAGGCTCTGCCTCTTTGGCTGCAGAAGAGACTGTGGGAAGAAACAAAGGGAGGGAAGCAACAAAAGAGGGAGCGCATTTGCCCAGATTCAAGGCACAGGCAAGTTTCTGAGGCAGGTCAGGCTTGGGGAAGCCTCTGGTATGTGTCCACAGGCCGCATGTTGCATTTCTGGATGTTGGGGCCATCTGACCAGAGGGTCTGGGCACCATGGTTTTCCAAGTGGGCTGAGGTACAGGTTTCCTCATGGACTGATGAGCACTGTGGCCTCAATCCAGCCATGAGAGTAAAGCTGGCTCCCATTAAAGCTGTCTTTTCTGGGAACAGCGAGGGAGGAAAATCCAGTTTACTAGGGTCAGGCATATTTGAAAGCAAACACCAGCAACCAGGTCCAGGAGTGGCAGGAGATCTGCTGTTGAAGGGAACATGTCCTCAGGGCAAACCTTAAGAAAAAAAGGTCCTTTTAAGTGTCTAGCTATGCCTGGTCACAGCCCTGTCTCATCACAGGCCTGGGTGGCCTCACTTTTACTGCAAACTGGTAGATAAAACTTTCTGAGACCCAATTTAAAGCTTAGAAAGCAGGCATTCTTTATTGCAGCACTAGGCGCATGGGGAATAGCTCCTCCTGGTGTGCACATCAAATGCTGTTGTCAAATTAAATTTACACACGACAGGTATATGTATTCAATGTTATTGCAAGAAAAAAAAAAAGCATATTAATTACATTGCTGAGAATTCATTTACATATTATAATAAACTTTTGGGTATGTGTAGTTGTGCCTTCTGGTGGGCCTCATTTTGAAGAAGGGTCATTTCTTCCTCAATCTTCATCTTCTTCACCTGTTCTTTGGCTCACTTTTCATGTTGGCAAAAACTTCTAACTGCTTAATTGCTCATTAAAACGAATGCTCTCCCTGCTACCACCTGTGTGTCAGACTCTGTACATATTTATTGTATCCCTGTCTTAGGTCACCATGTTCTCAGGGTCACATACATCCTTCCTTATCTTACGCAGTCCCTGAAACTATTTGGGATGGCTGCTAAAATAGCTACATTTCTTCTCTAAAAGAAGATTCTCTGCAGTTTAACCATTTATAAACTACATAAAACCTGCCTTTAGGTATCATCGCAGCTTGGTGTGCTGCACTTTCCAGAGCCAAGGTGCCTGGGGAAGGTGACCGCAGCCTGATGAGGGGGGTCGACAACTGAGGTAAAGATGAGGCCACTTGGGGCTCACAATTTATTTTTTTTTTTTTTTTTAAGTGTCTGTATTATTAGTAAAACGTTAGTGATAACCTTTCCCCAGGAGCTTCTATGCGTACCAAGGTGACCCTCCGAAACCGAGGGGAAGACCTGCTCCTCTCACCCTGTAGCTCTGTGCCCGTGAGGGAAGGTGACACCTCACCCCCCCATATTTAGTAAGGGCAACCCCCTGCTTGTCTCCATTCCAACGCTACACCTGGCACCCTTAGTCAAGATGGCCTCCTTGACGCGGCCGCTTCTGCCCCTTCAGAACGGCTCTTCCGGCTGCCATTATTCAAGATGTCGGCGGAACCTCACTGGCGGAGGGCGGGGGCGTGCCCCCGCCGCCATCTTGGTTACGGGCAGAGCGTACCGCTGAGCTGGCCTTGCCGGCCGCGCGGGGCCTGCCGGGAGACGGTGGAAGCGGCGGCGGGGAGCGGCGCGGCACAGGTAGGTGCGGGCTGCGGGGGGTTCCTGGGGAGTCCCCGTCCCCCCGTGGCTGTGCTTGGGGACTGCGGGCGGTGGTGGTGGCTGTGGGGGTCAGTGGCGACCCCCTGAGGGGGGACCTGGGGAGGGGGGTTTGTGGCCTCCGCTGTGAGGGAGGGCTGGGAAAGGGGGGTTTGTGGCCTCCGCTGTGAGGGAGGGCTGGGGAGGGGGTGAAGGTCAGCAGCATCGCCTGTGAAGGTGGGTCTGGCGGGTTCGGTAGTGGCCCTTATGGGGTGTGGGTGGTCAGTGACGTCCCCTGGGGGCTGAAGGGATCTGTAGTGTCCCCTATAGAGAGGGCCGGGGAGGCCCAGGTGTCCCCTACAGCAGTGGTTTTAGTAGAGATCGACAGTGTCCAATAGAGCCGCTCAGGGACTCAGAGGGGTCCCCTGTAGCTTTGCCTGTGCCAGGGTTTGACAGCACCCACGGAGGGTGCTGAGGCCTGTCAGTGCCTCACAGGGCAGAGTTGGGGTTCGCCATGTCCCCTGGGCCTGTTCTGAGGATGCTGGGGCCTGACAGTGCCCCACAGCATAGGGCTGGGGTCAGCTGTGTCTCCTGGGGCTGTGCTGGGGGTCACCAATGCCACCTGTAGCAGTGCAGGGGGTCAACCCTGTGGCAGTGCTGGGGACCAGAGGCACAGAGGATCAGAGGTGGCTCCTATGGCTTCACGAGGGATCTGTGGTGTCCCCTGTCATGGTGCCGAGCACGACAGCTGGGGGATCTGTGGCATTCCCTGTGACACTGCTATGATAGCTTTTCTAGGAGGGGTGGGTCAGCAGTGTGCCCTATAGCAGATCCCACACAGAAACTGGAATACTACCACCACGCATCTGCTGAGGTTTTGGAAGGGTCTGTCCTCTCCTGGACAGAGGCTTTGGGACCTCCCCACCCCTGGGATGGACCTTGGAGTCACTGCAGGAACAGGGCTGGAGGGCCTTGTGCTGGTGGGGGTGGGAGGGCTGGCAGATTGAGCAGGCACATGGCCCTACACAACTTCTCATTGGGGTGGGGACACCTTCCTTTCTTCTGTCCTGATCCCAAAGCAGGGCCAAAGCCCACGACAAACCCAGCTGAGCAACTGGGGCTCAGCCTGGGGCAGGGGAGCGGTGCCAGGCTGCAGTTGGAGGAACACAGAGTAAATTTTTGCTGCGGTTGCACTGCATACCTGAGATGTCAGGTGTTTATCTCACTGTCCTGATGCGTGGGATCTTCTGCAGGGAAGTTCAGCTCTGACTTCTACCCCGAGAGACCCATTTGTGGTAGGGATGTGTTGCTAAGCCTTTCCGTTTGTCTATCCAGAGGTGGGGGTGGAAATACGGGGCAATGCCCATGAACCTGATTTATATCCTTAATTGCAAGGACAAAGAAAACGGTGAAAACATTATATCAAAACTTCTTCTTTGGAGGAGGTGATGCTTCTGATTTCTCACACCTATGGCCCTCCTGAATCTCCCGGCTGCAGTGAGGATGAGGAGTAAGATAATCCCGGAGCATCTGCAGCTGGAGGTGAACCTTTAAGTTTCCTTGGCCAGAGCAGGTTGTGGTGCCACTGCTCTTGGCTCTGTGCTGTGTTTGTGGGCTGGGTTGGATGAGTGAGTTTTTCAATAGGCTTGTTCTTTCCTTTCTCAGACACGTAAAGGTAAGGATGGCCTTAGGAGGTCTTGTTTGGATCTTACTCTGCAGAGTTTAGTAAGGCAGTATGGAGAGTGACTTCTCTGGTGTGTTGGAGGTATTCCTGCTTCAGGGGCAGGTCTTTTCTGAAATCTACTAGACTCTCAGTTTCTCCCTTATGGCACTGTGTCACCTGGGAGTGGGAGACACACACACAGAGGGTATCTAAAATCACCAAAGATCTTTTGTGACCATTTTGTCATGTGCCATCGGTAAGCAGGGCAGGCCTGGCAAACTGGTGACATTTGTGGTGAGTGTTTTGGTCTCAGACTTGGCCTCCTTTTCTCCCCCCAAGGCTTTAGGCAAAGGCCTCAGGGTTGTTGCAAATCTGATCTGTTTTTCTTTACTGACCTGAGTGAGGCAGGGTTGACTTGAGGTCAGCCTGAGGCTGAGTGGGTATTGGGATGTTAAATGTGGATCACAAGAAAAAGACTTGCATTCTGGCTTTGAGTGTCAGATTTCCTTGTTTCTTTGATAGGGTTTAGTGTCTGGGATGTTGATGAGAGCTCTGGAAAGAAGAGATTAATGTAGTCACATGGTTCATTTGATAATTGGATTAACTCATTACAACGTACCCTGCAATGTCTGGTGCCTCATGTAGTTGATCTGCTGACCTTCTTTGCAGGACTTTTGTCCAAACAGGTGATCGCTGCCTGAACATGTGGTTGCTTATGTCCTTTCAGAACTTCTGCAGCCCCATGGCGACGTACCTGGAGTTCATCCAGCAAAATGAGGAGCGTGATGGAGTGCGTTTCAGCTGGAACGTGTGGCCCTCCAGCAGGCTGGAGGCCACAAGGATGGTTGTCCCCCTGGCCTGTCTTCTGACCCCGCTGAAGGAGCGTCTTGACCTGCCACCTGTGCAGTATGAGCCGGTGCTTTGTAGCAGGCCGACTTGCAAAGCGGTGCTCAACCCACTCTGGTATGAATTTCTTGGCTGGGGATGTTAAGAGAAGCTGGATAGTGCCTAGTTTTTATCTGAATTTCACTACTTCCTTAGTCCCCTTTTTCTCTGCCCGGTGCTTGGCAGCCTTATTCGTTTAGAGGTCACGGATTTGATAAAATCCCTGTGTGCCCAATGAGATATGTTGAATGCTATCCCATTATTAGAGCTGCCAAAAACAGAGGAGAGGGGAGTGCCTTTGGGGAGGCTGTAAAGGCAGGCATGATATGGAAGCGGGCAGTCCTCTTACTGTCCCAGAGAATTTTGTGGGGAATGATGAAACTTAAAATAAATGAAGATGCTGGTCTCTGGGGTGTGATGTTCACTTGGTTTCCTGCTTCCTGCACGTCCTACTGCTTATAGGTTCATTTTGGTACAAGCATCAATGTTTTTTTCAAAGTTTTGTGGAGAA
Source organism: Scolopax mira (assembly GCA_004320125.1). Lineage (NCBI taxonomy): Eukaryota > Metazoa > Chordata > Aves > Charadriiformes > Scolopacidae > Scolopax > Scolopax mira. Next base: position 3,238 of record BJBW01009701.1, on the reverse strand, counting down.
GTTAAGAGGAATAATCTCGGTCCCATGTGATGATTTATACGTAGTGTGATTTATACAATTCACATGCAGTCGGAACATAGCGTTGGACTGAGAAAAAATAAGGAAGATCAGGAAGAGGAAGTAAGAAGAGATCGAGCCCATGAAATGTGAATGTGGCCAGGCTTTGCTGCACCAGCAGTTACAGGATGTTGTAACGGGCTGAGGAGAGTAAACTCTTTGGGGCAGGGAGCAGCCTGTTTATTCAGTGTTTGCGCAGGATCTGGGTGAATGGCTCCTGCTGCTCTGTGACTGGAGTACTTGTGTGCTACAGCTGTACAAACAATAAGGTGACTGAGAGAAGCCCAGGTGCAGTGAAAGAATGATTAGACCCAAGTCTTTGTCTGCCAAAGGCTAAGCTCAGGAGAGCTGTCAGTGGTCCATCACGCCTGGATGTGGCAGGGCTGGATGAGCTAATGGACTTCCTGGCAATAGGACAAGAGTCTGAATCCCTAAAACTCTTGTCTTTCAAGTTGGAGTGTCTGATATTCTGTTTCTTCTTCAGTGGTGTGAACCAGCACAGATAATTGTGAAGCCGTGATGTAAAATTGTTCCTATAGTTATACCTCATCTTTCCCTTGCAGCCAAGTTGACTATCGGGCCAAGCTCTGGGCTTGTAACTTCTGTTTCCAGAGAAATCAGGTAAGCTGGAAAAAACAACAGCTTTTCCATCTTTTCAGTGAGCATTTTAGTGATGGCCTCCCCTGGCAAAGCATGTTAAGTGTAAATTCCACTTTTCTAGATTCCTTCTCTTGGCCTTTTCTCTTGCTGAACCCAGGCCCAAGCACTTGTTAACGGGCCTGTTTTACCTGACATCTTGTCTACTTTCAGTTCCATTTTGCCAGTGAATTTTACCAAGATGCAGGGCACAGGAAGGAGATAAAAATGCTATTTTGTGCAGTGCTTTTCCAGTGTGGTTTTTGCACTTGTCATTTACTGTTCTTACTGAGTATAAAATGAATTAGATTTGAGTAGACTTTTGCCATCAGCAAATGGTGTGTGTCTACATGAATTTCACCTGATGCATAGTTGCTGCTTTAATCCTACCTTTTATTTACACCAGATTGAGCAGTTTTCCATACTGCTGGCCACTTGTTGTCTGTGCTTAGGAAAACAGCAGTATGGGTCTCTTGGCATGAATTAATCAGGTTAATTACCACAGTGGCAGTAACTAAAGACTTGAATAACCACGTCATGAGCAGGGCAGCCTCCGTACTGCAGAGTAGGGCCCTGCATTTCTGTCTTGAAACTTCCTTGTCCTGATTTTTTGTTCTCTTTTTCAGTTCCCTCCAGCGTATGCAGGCATATCTGAAGTCAATCAGCCAGCAGAGCTTATGCCCCAGTTTTCAACAATTGAATATATAGTGCAGGTAAATGAATCATAGGCAAGTTTGAAGCCTCTGGAATTGTCTTGTTTGTGACAGCTTAGGTATGTATTAGATTTACTTAAGATAATGCAAATAAATAACATTTCTGCAAGGTGCTTAAGATAGGGCTCATTTTATTCCTTGGCTCCAGCATTATAAGATGTCACCTGGCATATGCATGTGCTTAGTAAATCCATCTCTTTCCACGTTAGCGAGGTCCACAGATGCCATTGATCTTCCTGTATGTTGTTGACACGTGCTTGGAAGAGGAGGACTTGCAGGCTCTGAAGGAGTCCCTCCAGATGTCCCTAAGTCTGCTGCCTGCCGATGCTCTGGTGGGGCTCATCACTTTTGGGAGAATGGTCCAGGTTCACGAGCTGAGCTGTGAGGGGATTTCCAAGAGCTACGTGTTTAGGGGGACAAAGGACCTGACAGCTAAGCAAATTCAGGTATGTTTGGCCATCTGTTACCAGTGGCTTGTTCCTCTTAGCTCTGTTGACACCATTGGTGGTCTTTCAAGCTGTGGACTCTTGGGGGAGGAAGGAGGGTTCAGTGCTTTTAACTGTTAGCCTGTTTCTGTCCCGATACCTGTCCTGTCCTTTTGCTTTTCTAAATTCATTGGAAGCTTGTCCAAGATAGAGTTTGTGTATCTCGCATAAGAAACCCACTGATTCATTCCTAGTGGGAGTTCAAAGATCAATAATTTAACAGATATTAATGTATTTAATGCTACAGTATTGCAGGCTACAGGGTACATTGCTTAAATAAGATGTTTAGTGTTTGACTAGTACCTCTCCTCTGCCACCTTTTTTTCTTTTCTCTAGGATATGCTTGGGCTTTCAAGGCCAGCTGTCCCCATTCAACAGGGAAGACCTCTTCAAACTGCAGAGCAACCTGTTATTTCAAGCAGGTAAGCTGCAACAGCACAGCAGAAGTTTTATGCCCCACTGAGGTCGCTTTTCTAAACCTGGGTTTCCCAAGAGGAGTCTTTGGAAGAAGATTTAAATGGTACTGTCTTGTCGCAATTATTTCCCTGCATCAAGTGATGCGTATGGATGGGGTGCTCTAGGGCTGCAGGCAGCGTATCAGACTTCAGTAGTATCTTGGTTTTGCAGGTGCAAGAACATGATTGCCATTCAGGATAGATTTCTACTTGAGAAACATAGAATAGCTGTCTTTGGAAGGTGTATTGCTCAGGAGTTGTTTGGAGTGAGGGCCTGTCTTTTTGATTGACCAACCGATGGTGGTCTGGTCTATGCACAACACTCCTACATACCACCTCCTGCCCCAGCAAGCCCAAGAAATGGTTAACAGGTGGCCAGTTACCACTGGACAGTAAAGCTGTATTTGCTTCTGTTGAATACAGTTTTCTTTCTCAGCTCTTCTTCAGTGGCAGCTCTTCTGCATCTTGGTGGACTAGGTCACCACTGAAGTTCTTTCCTATGCTTTATGTGACTTTGCCTTCTTGTCAGTTCCTGATGTCTTGCTTTGATCAATTTCTTTTTATTTTGAACAGGCCTTTTAGTTTGGAAAGTTTGGATGTAAGGGAATATGCCACATGACTTTTTGCTTCTGATTGCTATCTCAGTGCAATTTATGTGTGCCAGGAACAAAGAGGCACTTTCTTTCTTTTCTAAACTGAAAGGACTTAAAAGCAGGAAAACATTTTACTTGAATTTTTGCAGGTTTCTGCAGCCAGTACATAAGATTGACATGAACTTAACAGATCTGCTTGGAGAACTGCAAAGGGACCCATGGCCAGTGACCCAAGGAAAGAGGCCTTTACGTTCCACTGGAGTAGCTCTTTCCATTGCTGTTGGCTTATTGGAGGTACT
>BJBW01009699.1:0-37904 GCA_004320125.1 Scolopax mira | reverse complement strand
CCACACTTCCCCAAGCCTGTAGCGCTGCATGGGGTTATTGTGGCCCAAGTGCAGGACCTTGCACTTGCCCTTGTTGAAACTCATTCCATTGGCATTGGCCCAGTGATCCAATCTATCTAGATCCTCCTGCAAAGCTTCCCTATCCTCCTGGGAGTCAACACTCCTGCTTAACTTGGAGAAAGGAGGGAGCTAAAAGCAAACTAAAACCCTCTTAAATCTAATTTTAGGCAGCGGAAGGTCTTCTCTGCACTGAAGTCTCAAAATACAACAGCAGAATATGTGCCACCTGTGGGATGTGTCTATCCTTGGAGGAAGGGTTTATTTCTGGGAGGAGTGCTGCCATTTAGGAATGTGATCCCACTGGCAACTTGTGCTACAAGCTCCCCTGTGCAAGAAAGTCTTTCCAGGAAAATACTGAAGCCCCAGCAAAGATGCCTGGGAAGTACTGTATTAACGAGGGCAGAGAGGAAAGGATCTCTACCAGTTAATTCACAATCTATTAATCAGAGTGATTAACACTCAAATAGCTATTGGTACTACAATCCCTTTTTAGTACGTGACAGACTGAAGTGTTACAGCACTTATCCATTATCTACGTACAGTGATGATATGATATGCCAATCACTGTGGTTATACAGAGCTGCTGTTTCTAAGACAACCAAAATAATTTTAAATGTGACAACCAACATGCAGAAGAAGCAGCAATTTTTTTTTTTTAAAGCTCCACAAAATTTGATGGGTCCAGATCTTTAAAAAAAGTTTCACACTGGATTACAGGCTTGCTATTTTTAAAACACTGGAAGCACTTAAAATGACTTTCACATACTATTTCTGTTTCAGATTTGCTTGCAGGACAATTACTGCTAATTTCAAGTGTATTTTCCCTTTAAGCATCTGCCTGGTATACTATACAACCAACCTGGCAATACACATATAGTATAAATATGTAAATTTTAAATTTGAAACACTTGAAAGCCATTTAGAAATTTTATACAACTCTGATCATTTCAAAGACCATTAAATATCTCCAACATGCTTTTTCTTCCTCTACCTCTTTCCTTTAAAACTAATGTAAAAGATACCATTAACTCTTGTAATAACAATAGTTTCCTGTTTCAGTAAGTCTTCAGTTTTGCAGAGGAAGTTAAACATAAAAAGAACTAGAACTTGCATTCCAGTGGAAGTTTAGTTTTCCTTGACTATACAATATTTTCAAAGGCTGTGCCAACTAAATATTTAATACAGTTACTGTATAGTTTTTCTGTTAAAGAAAGAAAAATAATCTCTTAGAAATGGAATATATTCATGTTTGTTGGTAATATCTTCCTTAACACAGAACAACATGAACTTCAGATTTTCTTTAAAAAAAAATTCCATAAAAAGCTATCATACAAGCATTTTATAAAGACTGACACAGTTTTGACCTGATTCCGCTTTCAGTGGTGGAAGTGGCCAGTCTCCCAAAGATTTACAGGACTCAGTACCAAGTCTAAAATTAGAAAAAATTAACTAATGAAGAAAAATAACTCCTTTTGCATCAAAAAAAGGGTTTGTAGCTTCTATGAAACCATCCAAGGTTAAAACTCAAAACTATAAAAACTTAAAACTGTAAGAAGCACATGTATGGTAGAAATAAAAATATGAAGATAAATTTGAAAAAACAGTCCATTACCTTTTCTAACAGTTCTTTCACTACCTCATTTGTCAGTGTTTCACACATTAAAGGACATTCCTCAATCACCAGCCTGGGGTGCCTTTGTCCTCTGGGTGCTGCGTGCTTCTGGCTAGAACACAGAAAGAAAGCAGTCTTTGTCAGTAGTTTGCTGCTAACTTAGGCAAATGCTTGCATATAGAATTCTTTTCTTTTGGAATAGTTATGAACCAAGTCCTGACAGTAATTCTTCACACTTTTAGTTAGAACTCAGCTGCTTTTGGTGTTTTGTTCCATTTCTTACACTACAGCCATTGTGTATTACAATGTCAGGGTAAGAATATTAATATTTAACAGGAATTTCATCTGAAGACTGTTAATAGACATCTTTTGGGAACTGAGCTTTATTGACAAACAGCCCTGCTTTTGTAATAAGTAAACCCCAAAATCTCTGATAATGCAAAAACCACAAATTTAAGCTATAGATATGGCAAGCACAAATCACAAATTCAGTTTTATAGAAAACATACCAAATAGAAGTGTGACTTTCATACTGTTACCAAGCTGCTCTTTAGCTTTTGTAACTACAGCTGAATTGCAGCTCTAGTATGAAACACAGTGCAGGCAAATACTAGAAAAACAACACAGTAGCAATCCCTTTGGGTTAGGTAATGTTTAAGTCACTCTGATTTGAGAATCCAACAAGCTTTAACTTTCACTTGAAGTTATAGAATAGCATTCATCACGTTTCATCTCAAGCCAACTCAAACAAAATATTTGGTGTATAATCAGTAATATAATGGGACTTCATTTGATGTTTCTTCCACACAAGCTTTTGAATGAACCATCAATGAGACACACTCAAATACAAAAGGTTACTTTCCAGACAGAAGCTAGAGAATGCACATTTGCCTACAAGAAAACTAACATAGGTACGTATGGCAGGAAATTGGGAACCTACACTCAGTTTCACATGTAGGCTGCAGGTTCTTCTCCTTCATCTAGTCAAGGACCTAAAGATGAGTTGTGGGAGCTGTGTGCTGGCAGCATCAGCTCTTAGAAGCCTCAGCTCCAGAGAGCAAATATTCTGCTTTTCTTCCTCAAGCCTTTGCTCACAGACAACCTTCACCTTATTTGCAGATGAATTTATGAAGGCAAGTTGTATGAGCAGTAAACACCATGGACAATGCTTATTTCAGCAAAGCATCCAAGAAGGTCCCTCAAATGAATGATGTTTTACATACAAGCATTGCAGGAGTGGCAGAGGGCACCTTCCAACTCACACTCTTCCAGAGGAAAATGAAATAACACACACTAGGAGTCAGGATAGAAGGGGGAAGCATGACAGCTCTTAATGCAATAAAGAAATCTACTTTTTTAGTTACTCAAATTAAGATCAAGAAGTTATCTTCTCTTCATTCAAAGGGTAAAATTTCATTGTCCATTTTCTTTATGATCACAGGGTGATTACAATGCAGTGAAAACAGGAATAATAAACAATACTATGGAGCTGGAATATAAACTCTTGACGCTCCCTCAGTGTCAAGACCAAGCTTTTGTATGCTGACTGATCACAGAATGTTTATTTCCTTCTTAAGAAGGAAAAATAAACGATTTATCTCTGATAAATAGAGTAATTCACACTTTATAGGTCATTTTTCCTGACTAATGCTCCTATGGGAAAAGTGAAAACACAAAAGTTTTGAAAATGAAGAAAACACCCAGACATGAGATAATTTAAAGCAATTTATTATTCACCTAGTGTTTTGTTTAATCTTGGATTTGCTTCAGATTCTAAGGCAGATGATACTTTGTTATAAAAATGTATTTAAAATAGATGGTTAAACTGTAACAATTTATCTTCCCACAAATTGTGATAAGCAACTTTGTATTTTTGTTTGGACATTTACTAAGACAACTTAAACATTAGTCTACCGTGTGCTTAGAGTTAATTAAACAAAACATTACTAAGTTGCTCACCTTCCTAGACAAGGAACAGTCATCTGATTCTTTGAAGTGCACGTTTCAAGTCGACAGTAAATTATGTTGAGCAATTTACTTACTAATGCATTAAGTAACAGACCGGCGCATTCAAATTGTTTCAGTGTTACCTTAATTTTAACCGTGAAAGCACCACTCGATACATGTGACTTGCAGGGAAATTCCTTCTACGTCCAATGGGCAGAATTATCGGATGAACAGCTCCTACAACATATCCTTTGCTGTAATATTCTTCCACCTTAGATGCTATATCCAACACAGAAGAGATCTTGATAACGTCTGGATTGGAGGAAGCTAAAAGCATTGAACGCAGAAGAGAATCACGTTATAGTATGTATATCCATACACTTTTGAGTGAGTTCCTTTTATATACACCACATGATCTATTCCAAGGTGTTTACTAAAAAGTTACAGTTCTGACTATACAAGAAAAAGCAGATTCACAGCTGTTTCAAAACTATTCAAGTAGTTGAAGTATGTATTTTTACAAGCTAGTATGATCTATTTTTAATCTATTTGGCAACACTTTCTGTTGTATCTAGCTTTGCCAAGCTAACTTAAGAGTTGCATCAACATCTAAACACACAATAGGTCTGAAATTAACAAAGCAACTCTTAACTAGCCAAAGCCTTGAACATATTAAAGCAGTATCCTTCAACCCTAGTTGAGAGGTGAATTCCCATACAATGAATTTAAGCCACAACTCTTTTTTTTTCTTAGATTTTTTTTGTCCCCCTTAAAAGTGATCTGTGGATTATAGCTTGAATTTTTAACATAGTTCTAACTCCTTTTTCCAGTATACTTAAGTAAGCTACATGGTGTCTCTAATTTCTAAGGAAGATCCCTCTGACTGTGGGCAAGCATTTCCAATCAACACATAACAGCTTGATACTACACAGCCCTTGTTGGAAACTAAGGAAAACTTTTTGGAGAGCCTTTTTTGAATGGTCTGATGCACGGTCTTTGCACAGAGAAAAAGAAAGATTCCTCCCTGGTCACAGATAATATATCCTGCCAGAGTCAGTATTTCCTGTTCCCCTCAACTCCCAACTGGAATAGAGCAGCTCTCTCCACTAAGCAGGAAATAAATACTCATATACAGACAGTAAACGAAAAGTAAATTTGCCAGCATATACTTGCTGTCAGACTTTTGCATATATGAACTATCATAACCAGACAGCTTGGCTTGGAACTTGACGGCCTCTATCAGCAACCCTTGCTGCAAGTGATGTACTTCTTTCCTGTATTCTGAGAGGTCCCTCTCTTTGCAAAACTTTCAGTGCATTAAGGCCAGTGTTAACTGCATGAAAGGATGTCTCAATTGGCATTAAGTGACCTCACAATGTCTTAGTTAGGTTTGTTTGCCTTTTTTTTTTTTTTAGATATTAACATTTCAACATGCTGCTTTAAACGTTCTCTTTCAAACCATATAATAAACCACACAATTAAATAGAGTAATTTGCCCCTAATTCTATAATTAAAACAATATAAAAGAGAAAAAGAACAGATGAATGCAGTGACATAAATCTCACTTGCTACGTATTCCTTTGAGTTAATTTCACCTTCTTACATCTTCTTACCTACCTGCCCTATATTATAGATAGATGATAGGCAAAGAATTTACAGACTTTGATCAAAGTCACAGCGAGTCACAAATTCTACCTTTCCTACTGGTTTAAAGTATCAGAAATCAGACTTGTGATCTTTAGTTTGCCAAAATCTTTTATTATAATAAGCTGAATTAGAATTCTGCTGGTTCATGAGTGATGTGTTCTGTAAAACTTCAATCTCTAGACTATTTTCCCAAACATAAAACAGGAATAATAATACATGTACGGAGGGCTTTTTTAAAAAACAAAATACAAAACTAGTATTTTACATCACTCAAATGCTTTTAAATGCCAACTCTTACTTTGTCTGTACTTTAGGAGCCTTAACAGCTCAGAAAAACTACCAAGAGAAACCAGAATAATGTGTACCATGTGAAACATACATTACCAAAAAGCATCACTAACGTATATATTGACAGTTTATTGCTGAGAACTAGCAAACTCAATCTATTAATGTAAACTCTGCCATTCTCTGAGGTTTTTTTGGTTGTTTTTTCTAAGCAAACAACACATCTCAGCCCTCCCTTTCGAGGGCAGATGGTATTTTGCCCTACTTAATAGCACCTCCATCCTGTAATTCCACTCATGTTAAATCCAAGAGACATTAGATATGTATTGAAGAAATTGGCCCACAAGCCAAAAAACCAGGACTGCATGCAAAGCAATCATCACTTTTCTGGTTTTGAAAAAGCCTTAACCATTTTTCATTAAGAAAGTGTCCTTCCTGATGTGATGTCAGAAGTAACAGAGCCACAGCTATCTTGCAAGTTGTATAGTAAACTTCAGACGGCCAGTATTGAAAATGACAACAAAACAGCTACTTCATACATATTCATACTGTTGCCCAGAGTGACAAGAACTTCACAGCATGTCATCTTGTGGGCTGATATGTAATACCCTTGCCATATTCATAAATATCCCTTCTTTTCTCTAATGGGCATTGTGGAAATGGCATTCTGCTTCAATATTTAAACTATCCCTACTTTATGGTTAAACTGACCTCAAAAAATAACAGCTGGTTTTGTAACTGAGATATGCCTCATGATTGATGCCTTAAATTTACAGTCCTTGATAGGCATTTAAAATGACAGCTCAGAGTGTATTGCTCCATTTCCTTTGTACTACACAATCCCACCAAAATAAGAGACTGGCTGCAATTTTCTTGTTTGCAATTCTCCTGATGCAGACAAACCTCCATGGAACTCAAAGCTGATTTTTACAGTAGGGATGGAAGTATTTTAGGAACCAGTAGGGGAGAAACCAAAGTACAATACATTGGTGATAAGTTAAGATACACAAGAGCTCCAGCCAATGAATTTACAATACAGAACGGTTGACCTAATCTGCATCATGGCTTAGAAGAAGATCAGGGACTTCTGAAAGTCTCCCCCTCAGGCCCATTTCAACTTCACATAGCATAAATCTGATGAAGCAGACAATACAGCATATTAAAGTGAAATAATACATTTATGCTTGCTGTACTTTTATCTTAATGCAGGACATAGTAGCTTACTGTAGGATCGTATAAAGCATAAGTGCAGATTTTCTGTTTTACTTGGTGCCAGATCCAGTGGTAATGAGTCACTTAGGCAAACAAATCTCAGCTGTTGGGGAAGATCTTGCTCTGGAAATCAGCAGACACAAAGTGCCATGAAGACAACACACAACTTGACAGCAGAGTGAAAGCTGCCTTTGGTCGAAAGTGATAAATGGCTCTCACATAGGTTTCATTTAGCCAAAGGATATTGAAGTAGCAACAAATATGACAGTTGATTGGGGCAGAAGAAAAAAAAAAAGAAAAGGAAAAGCCCAACATACTCCCTACAGTACTTCAGCCAATCTCCATGTTTCATAAGCAAACAATTCAGAAATACATCCAAAACAACACACATACCATTTTTTTTCCCCTGTATTGATAGACTTATCTTTAAAGATTAGAGAACCCAAATAAAAAAAAAAAAAAAAAAACATTTTAAGGTCAAATACACACACAGCTAGAAGAATTCAACATAAAGATACCTGTGTTTACAAATCCACTTGCTTACAGCTAGAAACTGAAAAAAAAAAGTTAAACAACTATCTACAACTGATCTCACATATTTAGTATTCATAATTCCACAGTAAGTCACTGGAACTAAGCACTTCTGAATATCAGACTAAACAGGAGAAAATGAGTCTTTACTACTGTAGTGACCTACTAGTGTAGGTTATTAAAATAACAGAGATGCATCGTGATTTGCACTTGTTTCATGGGCTTTTTCTTAAAAGTCACAAACATCTTTACAACAAATCCTTTACACACTTCCAGAAGCTTGTTACTTTAAAACATAGCAAAACTATTCAGAACACAGACTATTTAAGGACACTAAATATTCTTCAGTTTCAGTAAAAAAAAAAGTTTTAGTATTCCTTCTATTATCAGTAGATTAGTAGACTCTTTACATGTATAAACAAACAGAACAAAAAGAGTTGTATGTCAAGTACTGTAACTTAACAGAATGTGGATTTTACTAGTATCTTGCAGTTTTTCAATGAACAAACATATTTTAAGTAAAATTATTAATACAATGCTTTAATTTAGAATTAAAACTAAGCAGAGGCCAACTTTTGATACATTTTCAGGACCTCTTTCATAAACAAGACATGGACTTACACCTCTCTCCTTTCATCAAACCCTTCTAGCTATTGCATTTACTTAAAATTCTTGTTATTAAGAACTTTCAGTAGATTGGGTTGTTATAAAATGCAAGTTACTACAAAGTGACTGGAAAACTGAGCTGTCTGTTCTCAGAGGGCAGCCATCTGGGCTTGTTTATGTTTTCAACTTTGTGGAACAGGGAGTTGCTCTGTTAGAGACGGGACACCCTCGGGAAGGAAGTATCCCACAGAGCACTGTCTGCCTCTAGCTACACATACAAATTTTGTTTCATTTTTGTCATGATTTCAAAAGACTATTCAATAACTACAAGTAAAGCATTTTGTGAAAAAAACACCAGCAAGATGAAACTGTAAGACTCTTACTAAAATATCTACCAAGAGACTGGGGTGGGCATAAGAGGGGAAGCTACTCCTGGAATACAACTCCAGAAAGACTTCTGCATAAAGTAACAAGGACAATGACAGCCTGTTTTCAGAAGCTGAGGACATATTTTAAAAAACCTGTTATTCAATTAATGCTCAGGCACACTGTATTTTCTGAACAGTCACACTGAATTCAGATGACTATTATTCAAAGTGAGGACGGATGGCAGTATCTGACTCACAGGAAACTAGGAAAATTTCTAACAGTTTTTAGCCAGCTTCCTAACAAGGACAGTTGTGTAATTTGCAGGGTTTGGTTGTTAAAAATACTTCAGTAGTTTCCACTGTAACTTTATCTAAGTGAGGACCTTCATCATGATTTGTGTTTCAAAATAAAAGTCTTATGTTTTGACTAGCTTTGATAAAAGTATCTAAGATTTACTGTAAGTCAAACAAGACAGAACACAGTTAAATTCTGTTCCTTGCTTTATCAGAACACTAAAGATAGAACATAAAAAGATACCTTCTAAAGTAAAATCCAGCAATACATATTCGTAAGCAGAATCCGTCTTTGTTTCAACTTGTGGTCTCTTCAATGTAGAAAAGATTTTTCCAGGGCTGCTATCATCTGGGTCTTCCAGCTTTCTCAGTCCGCACCCCATGGCAAGATCTGCAAATGATTAAGTCTCAGAAAAAAGTTGGGGGAGCAGCAAGATCTGCTGCTCTCACTACAGTGAAAAAAGTAACCAAATAATTCCCTTTGATTTTGTTTTCTATTAGCCGTAAATCCAAATACAGAAAAGGTCCAGTTCCCAAATCAAAAAGCAAAGGTACTTTCCATTCATTTTGTTTTTTATACAGAAACAGTGAGCCCGTGACGATTTCAAGCTACAAACTTGGGTCAGAGTTGGCTTGATTTTGCAGCAGTGTTAGAGCTGCTACAAACTAGCAGAGATTTTTCCATGCCACGTCAATTTACAGCCAGCCCCCTATCAGTGCTCTCTTGCAGAGGACACCAATAGTGCTTTGTTTGTCCTTCTAGACTGACTGGGGAAGGGGGGCAGTGGGAGGGGGGGAAGGGGGGGGGGGGCGGGAAAGAGGAAGAAGAACTGAAAAAGAAAGTTAGAGAGAAACTTGTCTGTAATTTCTTACCTCCAGAAGTTCTACTCAACTGCAGTAGCAAGTCAGAGGGGAAAAAAGCAAGTTAGTCAGAATGAAAGAATGAGAAAAGAGCCTCAACATGGTTGGAGACGAAAATCATTTCCAGAAAGGAAGTCAGCTTCAAGAGGAAATTGCTTCTGGCATCTCAAAGGGTAGAAAAGTAAATGAAAAGCAGTTCAGTCCTTATTTTAGATTTCAAAGTTTAGTTCCTATTTCCTTTGCACAGGAACGTACTTCTAGAGAAAAAAGCCAATACAAACACAGTGTAATATATTGTAATAACGTAAAAATATTTAGTAAAGAAGTTTGTTGAGAAAACCATATATGATTACAATAAGCATCTACATTGCTAGGATCAACTTACGTAATTGGTTTTGATTAACACTGAAAAGTGATACTTAAGTATTCCTCATTTCAAAACAGAAAGACTTTTTCAATATTATATATGAATATAGTTACAATTCCATTGTTCCCCATTTTTTCATGGATATTGAACAACTGAAATCCTCTTCTCCTCCGTCAGGCTGACCTCAGTTGGGGCACCCAAAGACTTTCAACACTGTTTCCCAAGTATATTTTTTTTCAGTCATAAAAGTTCAGTATAAATTTAAGGGCTCTCACTACTCTTAGATTAATTCCTGCAAGTCATTGTAACCATACTACACCTGAAGCAGACCATGGTAACAGATGCTGGAAAAAAAAGGAAACACTGATTTTTCTAAGGCCATGTTATTGCCTGGATGGGCAGTTGGAAAACTGACCTTTTTATTTTTAGACTGCATCTAGAGAAAGCCATTTTGGATGAAAGGAACTGCATATTTGAATTTAAAAAGTTTGATATTTTTAAGTAGGGAAAAAAGAAAAATCTCAAAGGTACCCACACTTTCTACAATCGATCATTGCAAGTTAGGTATTAACTATTTGTGATTTTCTTTCCACTCTACTGCATGCAAAGTGATCTAACTTTTATTGAGTAGCTCACCAGGAATGGTAAATCTGCGGACAGTGTTCCCTTTAAAATCCATATTATAGCTTAAAGTTACTTAAGTTTGGAAGAATTTAAAAATCACTGAGTGCAGAGCCTATGCAATAATTAAGACTTCAATCTTTAAAACAACTTCCAGGTGCTGAAACCAAGAGGAAATATCACTGACATCTTCTTTATCAAAACCTAGGAAAATATACCAAATAAGCAGAATTCTTCTGCTTCCTGCATGTCTCCTTACACAGAAGTTGCTCCCAAATGTCTTTTTTTTTTAAACTTCAGTGAAAGTCATCCCTGAATTGTTGCTATACCAGACATCATGCAAACTGTCCACTCAGCTTTGAGAATCTTGCTGCTTCATTCCACAGTCATTAAGATCCACTGTAACCACTTGTAAAAAAACATGACATGACTTCAGATAGGTGCAAGTAAAACAACTTACTGCAGGACTAGTCCAGTTACCAGCTGGTTGCTCTTTTTTTCTTCTTTAACTAAAGCTAGCTACATTTTTAATGAGGGCAGAACATTTTATTTGTAAGCTCTTCGTGACAAGGCTTGAAATGTATTTCCATCCTCTCACCAAGAATTTGTTCATACTATGAAGAGTCTTATGACACCGACAAAGAAACACTGTTATGGATAAAAACAATGGTCCTTATTTCAGATAACCCCAGATTAGTTAATTAGCTATAAGCTTTCACATCGGAAGTCAGTCAACAGTTGCCATTGCAAACTTGGCTCAAAAGTCACTGGACCGAATCAGTGAGACCAAAGATCCCACAGGACAGGATAAAGTAAACAAAACAAAACCAACCAAGAACTAGCACCATCTGTCACAGGAGTTCAAAACTGCATCAAATCACCTGAACAACTCAAGAGAGGAACAGTCTCCTAGATTTAAGAGCTGCTTAAGCAACTACCTGAATAGCTTTAACATTCTATTGCAAAATGAATATAAACTACACCACAGTCTATTTCCAGTGACCCAAAAGGCAAAGGCTCTGGTATCAGAGACGAACAGATCCCTAAAACTACACTGTGATTCATCGAGGTGTGGTAGTCAAAGCAACCCTCACTGAACGAGCATGTGACTCATTCATGGAAGATAAAGTTTTTTAGACTTTAAGAGGCAAAGAAAGATAGCCAAACAATGGAGCAATAAATCCAACAGAACTATGTTTCTGTGGAAGGCTTCCAGATCCCCCTACGGTTTGTTTTTTTTTCTGACAAAATGGAAAAGTGATACAGAGACGGTGTGGGTTCCAGTGCTGGATTTCCACTGCCTGCCTTCTGGCGGGGCAGGACGAGAGGCTGGAGCAGTTCTGAGCAGGAAGTGAGACAAGCAGCCTTGCTGTTTGCCCACACCTAAGGGGTTGTTCCTGTCTCTGGCTCATGACACACTTTGTGGCCTGTTGTCAGTGTCACGGGAGGTTTGAAAGCATTTGTGTGGGGAGCTTTTTTGTCTTGTTATATTACTGAACTTACTCAACATAAGGGAATCATCTGATGCTTGAAACTGGTGTTTTGAAATAGATGTCCCTCTGTTCCTGACTCCACGCTGAGCTCCTCACTATTAACATTATTGATGTCCAAGGTTGGCTCTGTCTACAGCATTGGTGCCAAGTAGAAGTGGCATCCCTTTTTGATGAAATTTCTCTTGCTAGAATTAGAAAGACAACACTTTGGTTTTGGAACGTCTGTGACACACCAATTTGAATGCTTTCTCTCCTCCAAAACCAAATATGACCTGCATATACCATTTATTAAAATATCACAGTTTAAACCTTTGCCTCCCCCATTATCTTAAAAGATCAAAAATGGGAGATAGTACTTGACAGTAGTGTATTCTTTTTTCAAGTTAGCTGAGCTTCCTGTTGATAAAATCATAAATTAGAAGGAAAATTATGAAAACAGTGCAGGTACACCAAAGAGTTTCTTTTTGTCTGCACACTGCCCAAATAAAAGCTAAACAAAAAGATTCAGCAAAAATTGACTCAAACATTTAATTTTTAAATGGATACTGAAACTCAAAAAAAATCATAAGCTACTGAATGTGCAGTCCAGAGAGTCAGCTACACTAGGATCCTTAGCAAATGTTTCCTTAAAGACATCTCTCTTTTTGATTAGCAAAAGAATTCATACTGCTTTAACGCTAAGTTAACCTTGGAAAAGCTTTAAGTAATATATTTTAAAACTTCAAAAGAAGCAGTATTTATCAAGGACTTCATAAGAAGGGCTACAAAATTTTTAAGTGGCTTCACAATCACAACAAATGATTCCTGCTCAATCACATGTTTTAGAACTGGTTTCGAACTTTAGATTCTGAGAAGAACATTTCCCTTTCCAGCCTGTTAGGCCACCACTGGGACAAAAACATCACTGGTGGTGCATCTGTGAGCAAGTTATTAACACAAAAAAACATTTTAACTGATGAGCTTACCTGAAATAAATTCACTATTACAAGCTGTACAACCTTTAAAGATCCATTCCTATTCTTGAGGTTAAAGAGTAGTGAACATCAGAAATCCAAATACTTTCAAACTGTATTAATCACCTGAAGAATAAATTATCACTATTTATGAACATTTCACTAGGACCAAAAGTGACTCAACTAACAAGAAACAGAAGGGCAAACACTTAGTTCCTCTGACAAAGACAATGCAAAATAATATTTGGATCAAACATATTTCCCACTGAGGGTCTTAACCACCTGTGCTTGCAGCTTTCAAAGGCATATAAGAGCACCACTTAAAAACAAAATTAGCCTTATGATCAGCTATAAATCAAATCAGCACTTACACAGAACACTTTTAATAAAGGACAGATATAACAGCAAGATACAAGGGGGCAAACTACAAATACAAGCTGAATTAGTCAAAATTTCTCCAGAACCTGAGGCTATCTGAACAGCCACAGGACTTAAAAACAATACATTAAAAACGCCCTAAATATTACGAAATTACAACACTTTTGAACATCATAGTTCCTCTATGAACTTCTTTTTAGGCATAATTCCTTTGTTTTATGACTCAAGGCAAATGTAAAGTTTTTGCTTGGGACAGAATGACAGAAAAAGCAAAAGCAAAAAACCTCGATCAGAAAAATTCTGCAATTCAATTGTCAAATATTTTTTTGCATCCCCATCCCCAAGAACTATTACTTTAACAAATCCATGTAACATTTAGTTTTTTTCCTTTGAAGGAATAGTATTGTGGATGTAACAGGAACAGTCTTGTTAAACATGTTAACTTGAGCAGAAAAGCCAGCTTTTCTGCAATACTATTTAACTTAGTGTTCTAAAAATAATTAACAGATGACAACAATAGTTTGTTTTAATGACTGCAAAAAATAGTTTAATGACAGAAGTTAAAAAATTCTATTTTTCATATTTTTCTAAACCCATATTTAAACTACTCATCAATACTAAAAATAAATAAAAAGAAGTTACAATCCAAACAGTAGACAGGGACCAATTTGAATTAAACTTTTACTTACCAACCCAGAATTCTACTACAAGTTACAAACTACAGGAACTTGTTTATTATTGCTGCATGACAAGTAGTTTCAATAGAACAGCTTTTGATTTATAAAATTGCTAACAGCTCCCTAAAGCGAGATCTACAAATTCATTAAACTTATCTATGCACATCAGTATCTCACTTATCAAGGCTGCAGTATCTATATCATGTGTATCTGCAACACAGCATCAAACACCACAACCATGTCACCAACTAAAATCACACATTCTGGAACAAAATTGGATGTTCTATCAAAACAACTGGAAATATTATGAACAGTATTCTGTTTACCTTCAGTGTACACACTTATCTAGACTGCAGCTCCACTGACAGAGGTACAAAGTGACCTTGCAAGGCCCTCAGAAATAGAGTTTGCATATTTCTTTAAATTATTTGTCTATGAAGGCCTGACAAGACCTACACTTTAGCATTACATGTTAGCTACATTATTAAACATCGTTAAAACAAGAACTACATATTACTGTTCTGCTTTCTATATTTCTATTTGGGTTTTCTGCATAACAGTTTATAAGGATTTGTGTACAGGATTGCAATACACGTATTCAAGACAGACATATCTTGGATCCTTAAAATACTGATTTAAACCATGTATTTTTTACTTAAATAGGAAACAAACTTTTATAGCATCTGAATCGAAACTACCATACTCCTTCAACACTACAAAGCCAAACCTATTTTATTGTAAAAAACTATTTTACAACCATACAACTTCTCACATTTTAGAACTACATTAAACGGAGAAAAACATTTCAAGAGAGCCATGTATTCTGCCAGTTCTTGCTCGTTACTGGTGGAATGCAGTTTACTCATTGACAATACAAAGAATAACCAATATGAAAATTATTAACAGTTTTTCAGGGATGATAGATGAATAGGCTTCTGATACTTAAGATCAGAATTAGCAGAAAACAAAAACATCAGTGAACTAGAGAATTCTACTTAATGCAAGAAAATAGTCCTTGATCAAACACAAAAATACAGGGGAGAGAACTGTGGTCAAACTTTTCTGCCTGTCTACAGATTTTTATGCAGTGCTGTCTAACAGGAAGTGTCAGAACTAACATTTTACCATACAAATATAAGGTTAAATAGACAACAGTTTCTAGAAATACTGTAACAGCTGGCTCAGTAGAAAACAAAGGTACTAGCAGGGTCTCTAAATTCTAGGGGTCGGAAGCCAGAAAATTAATTTTGTTTGCTAATACCCCAATGCAGCAAGCAGTGCACAAAAATGATTATTTTCTGTTAGCTTCTGAAAGTCCACAGAGCACAGTCCTAATCTGATGTGCCCTCCTAGCACATATGTAAAGCCTTACAACTGTCAATGGGAATCTGCAAAAGACCAAAGAGAACATTATACCTTTCTTCAACCTCCAAATCCAGTGAGAGACCAGAATCTTATTATCTGCAGTTAACTAAAGGGCTTCTGTATAAAAGCACAGGAGTCTTTGTATAATGTAGATTTTAAGTTGCAGGAGAACAATACTGTATACTGTAAGAGATTAAAAAAGTCATGAATGCTAGAATGTCGAGATAGTGCAGTTTTGGCACTACCTGAGGAAATTATGTATTTCTCAGTGCATATTATTTGTGTATACCTGTAACAGAATTACAGAAGTCAGTTATTCTGCCTCAATTGTGTCTACAGTAGGATTCAACTACTAGAAGCTTGAAGGTTTCAGTTACTACTGATTGATCTTATGCCTTCGTTCTTGGCAAACGTTTTGCAGAAAGATGAAGCATAATATCAATGGAGAGCCCTTGGTATTTCAACAGTAAGCTGTTGTCCTTGGAGGAAAGCCAACATTTAGAGCTTTGTCTTGGTCTCTTCCAGGTCTTTCAAACTAAACTAAAGCCTTGTTAAGGTCTGGTGATACGATCCTAACCAACAGTACCTCCAGACTGATGGAACAGGCCCCACAGTATAACACTGCGGGTCTGTGCTGAACACTGAATATCCTTCCAAATAAGCTCATATGCAAGTATATTTTGTGAATATCTGGACTACAGCCACAATCTGACAACATGTAAAGGGCTGCACAGCATTTGTACACGTTCAAGCAATTAATTCAAAAGACCTCCCGGTAAGCACATGGCTTTTTTTAGCGTAAAACTCACTGTAAACTTTACTTCTTGGATATTTAAAGACTTTTAAAAATAGGGACGTCATGTTTGGTAAAGAAATTGTGAATTCCAAAAATAAGGACTTGGCACTAAATTTTCAGAATCCTGGGTCAAAGGCATATTTGTTTCATGACACAAGAAGTAAGACTCTAAAAACAGTAACACTTTCTTTGTCACCTTCAGAAACAGCACTTCATTTAAAAAAAAAAAAAAGATATTTACTGCGTAAAAATTCTTCCATGGAAATGAATTATTGTTAGGATGTGCCAAGACTTCTGTAATATATTTATATGGATGAATTCTAAAATCAAACAGAACTGGACAGATGTTTTTAGTGGTACAGACTGTCTCAGAAACACAAGTCTACAGCAGCATCTCCCCACTCAACAAAAGGCTGACATCATCATACATCCAACAAAGAGTATATCTTTTTGATACTTACTGGTAAAACAGTCTCCTACAGCTGCTATAACAGTAAGTTTTTAAAATCAGAATCTATTAAATTACATTTGTGAAGATTTTTCTACCTAGCAAAAGGTGGAAAGTCACTTGAGGAAACTTGCATCCAAGACATAGTACATGGCTCTCCTTTCACAACTATTTCAAGACATCCATAGAACAGAATCAGACCCCACCTCTCTTCTTGCACAGTATCAAAGAATGCTACTGACTGCTAGAATCGTCTTTAAATATATTTACATAGTACACATGGATTATTTACCAACTATAATGCCCAATCCAAGATCCCCAAATGATTAAAAGAAAAACCCACAAAAGGAAAACCCCCAAATTACTACAGAGCTGAAAAAAATTGAAAAGCTGGAAGGATATTTTACAGACATAAAACAAAGACCTCAGTCCTACATAAGCAATAAGCCGTAGCTTACGCCCCTACAAACTACAAAGGCTGTATTTTAATCTTTGATGAATCCAGCTTTTACAAAACATAGAAGGAACCCTAGGGGGGTGAGAGAAACAAGGGGAAAAAAAAAAGAAAGTTATTTTTCTGCAGTTGATGGAAAAGTAGTATTCCATCTCAAATTGTGATACTGTCAAGGAGTTCCTGCATTTTGCACAAAAAGAAAAAAAAATAATAAATCAATCAGCAGGGAAAAGTCTTCAACCATCTTGTAATGATAAGAAGTCAATTCTTGCCTTTTTCTATAGCTAAAAACATAGCATAAGAAACAAGTTTATTGCTTACCATATGGAAAAAAAATGTAACAGCCTTATACGAGGATAAGTAATTATTAAATTAGTGGTCCAAATTTTATTTTAAAAAATTATTATTCCCAAGCACTAAAATTATACATAAGTGAAACATTTTATAAAAGCAGAGAATACTGATTGCAAACAAAAGAATTGGAAGCAGACAAACTCTATTGGAATTGAAACAAAATGCACATAGATTTAAATAATCAGATTTTAACACACAGCACATAAATGCTGTGAGCACATGGGAAGATGGCTTTTACTTTGTAACTAATGGATCTTTTAAGTTTGTGTAATCCAGAAATTAAATGTTAACTTTTCCCTTTGATAGCAGTATGCTGGTTTTCAATCCATGTTAGTAACCAAAGTTTATACAGTAGGCTGTGTAACAGAAATCACCATTTTGTCCTGTAACAGTATTAAGAAAGGAAATGCAGGATAAAAATCATGGTTTCACATATTTTTACCTGTCCAACTACAAAATTTCATTTTATTCCTTTACAAAAAGGAGTGGTATTTTAACTTAGGCATTTTCAGGCAAATATTAGAGTTTGGAAGAATATATCCTCCACTTGATAGATATGTTGGCAAAGTAGATAGCTAGATCTGTAGAAGGTGGTATAAAAATTTTATCTTCCATTCTGTAATCTTTTCTAAGATGAAAATGGGGACTTCTTTCATATCGAGGTATAAGACTCACAGATGAATGATGTGAAAAATTTCT
Source organism: Scolopax mira (assembly GCA_004320125.1). Classification (NCBI taxonomy): domain Eukaryota; kingdom Metazoa; phylum Chordata; class Aves; order Charadriiformes; family Scolopacidae; genus Scolopax; species Scolopax mira. The sequence goes on along the minus strand of BJBW01009699.1, from coordinate 19,876 downwards.
TCTCACAGAACACGACCTTAATTCCTAAAGAGAGGAAAAAACGCTGTATTGTTTCCCCTGTTTCAAATTGTGTCCCACTTACTACATTATTGCTTCAATTAAAAGTTACAGTCCACTGTGATATTACATTAGCTAGACAGACTTAGTTCAAAATAGGAAAATTAGATTTCCGTTACATACATGGGTGAAGTTTATAGTGACAAGAAATATATTCTTTTATTTATGATTATGAAATCCTAGAATGAGGTCAGAATTAAATCAACTTTTGTTCATTGATCATATAGCCTTAGTAAAGTATGTCAAGTTACTAAAGCAACTGTATCCTCTTTCTAATTGGACAGGGAAAATTTTTATAATATGTTAGTGAAAAACTGTTTAACTGATTCCATTTTATTTTATTTTTTTTACTTTTGCATTCTCTATAGATTAGGACAATGCATAACTATAGTAATTTATAACGATGCTTACATTATTTTTTCAGTAGCTAAAACTCAGATTTATAAAACTTGAGCTGAATAACTTATAGCTGTCTTATTTGTAAACTAACAAATAGACAATAGACTGTGACTAAGTAACGTGCCAGTGGATGCCACCAGCTGCTGGCAAAAGGATGGCAAGATCCAGAAAACAAGGCTATCATTTTAGGTGCTAAGAAGAACAGTTTTTGGAATACTTAATCCACTCTATTTATTCTTCCTAAGATCCAACTCTCTTACACTCTCCCTTACACTTTCTATCTCGACTGCTCTGTATCAAATTTGTGGAACTCTCATCTGCTTTATTCTCTTTACTTAACCCATTTGAGTCCCTTCTTCCCATTCCCGCTACGCCACAGGACAGACTCAAACTCACTTTGTTTTCTAACCTTATCTTCTTAAGTCAGGCCTTTTCACCACTTTTTTTTTTTTTTTTAAACTTAACCATCTTTTTACCCTCCCTTCTGACTCTATCAGTTTCTATCCAGCTATAGCTCCTACATCCCTATCAGGATATCCAACACACTTTAATCTCAAGATTTCAGTTTCTTTTCAACATCTATTAGCTCCACGTCCTGTTGTGGATTGCTTTTCTAAATCTCTAGGTTCCATGGCCAGTCTCCCTGCTCACTTTAGCTTTTATTACATCAGTCTTAGGGGATTTCAGTCCCAGTCTGTTTCTCTTACTCTTTCTTTACTTTTGACTTCTATCAGAATATGGAAGACAGAAACACATTTTCTCCTCTCTACTGGCTGGTTCCAATAGAAAAGAACTATGCCCAGTTTTCACCGATGAACTTCTAATGTTTTTAACATGGGGTTTTTTGTGTTTGTTTTTTATTGATTTTTTTTTTTAAGTATAAGCAACTAAAAGCAGCACTTTTTTTCACAATCAAAAACATAGTAAAGCACCTGCCAGAATATAAGTCCACTGACCACTGTAAATTACACACAACAGGGGAGAAAGTTGAGTTGTCAAAGAATGACAACAGTTTCAGAAACTAAAGTCATACATTAAAAAGCTGAAAATTTCCCTCCCTGTTGAAGGAAAATAGTCTAAACACACACACTTGGGAAGCTGATCTAGAAAGAAAATAATGATGAATTAATATATACACGATTATCCTAGGTATGAATGACACTGATGATATAATTTGTTTTCCATAAGATAATTTAGGAAATTTACAAGCAAGCAGGAAGCAGCTACATAATATCACAGACTACGCTAAAGTCTATCAGAGCACCAATGTACCAATTTGTAAGTAGCAAGCATTGCAGTTAAACAACTGACCCCAAATTTCACAACAGGCAGCTGCTAGCTGGTATGTTGATGGATCTCAGCCACATGAGAAGGACTGGACAAGAAAATCAGTACAGGTAGACAAGAGCTGCCCAAATGGCTTAATAGTGAATGCTCCATAGTGTCTGCAAGTAAAGAAAGAGAGAACATACAGATCAGCAAAAGCAAGAGGTAAAAAAAAAAAGCACCATTAAACTGGAATGAGGACAAATTATTAGAATAGAAAAAGAGGCAATTGTAAAGACAACATAGAAGAAAAAAATGCAAGAAAAAGCATGCCCAGCTGCACCTTTCCATGATAATATAAAATTAACAAATATTTTTGTTGGAGTTTTCTTTTTTTTTTTAAGTTTTTTACAAGCAATAGACCTTGCTACAGCAATTGACAAGCCTCTTGTTAATCATACATTATGACAACTAGAGGCTTAGATTCATGTTTCTAGGACTACGGCAACTCTAAACAAAACATTTATTCTCTCTCAATTTCACTGCATGTATAAATGAAAAAATACTTACCTCTAGAGAAAATATGTCCTAAGGTTTATTTTTTTTTGTTCCAGATGTAATATATCATTCAATAGCACACAGTACTAGTATAAAATTACTATACCTTTCCCAAAATTATTAAAAGACTTGCCCTTAAAAACCCCACAATTTATGTATATACACATGCATATATACAAACATGTATAAACATATGTATGCTTATGTGTATAATACACCCATAGAGAACAAGTTTTAGCTTATTACTCTTAAATGCAGAGAAAAATTGAGTGTTTTAAGTTCAGTTAAATTTACAGAGCATTCATGACAAAGGCCAAGGCGTTACCATGATGCACCATTACAACCTGTACACACATATATATGAACTATATTACAAATGTATACCCTAAATTCTGTTTTGACATTGTTTTTTTAAAAGAGAATCAAGTTAATTAATCATAGAACATCCACAACAGCATGTTTAAAATGTTCACAAGAGTAATGGAAACGCTGTTGTAGAAATCAGCAATTTTCTTTTTCAATAAATATTTAATCCATTTTGTTTGCTCAGCCTTGTGACTTCATTAAAATATGACTGCAGAGCATGCTCTTTTTTGAGCTCCATTTGAAAGCTGTAAGGTCTGCAACTGCCAAAAATATCTTTAATACTGACTGCACCCATCCTACTCAGCAATTAGGCCCAATGAGAGGAGAGCCATTCTCTATGAAGAGAGGCTGAGAGAGTACCCAAAAGGGATGTACATGAGATGTACAGCCCCTTTATCAGGGACTGTAGTGATAGAATGAGGGGTAATGGTTTTAAACTGAAAGAGGGAAGACTTAGGTTAGATATCAGGAAGAAATTCTTTACAGTGAGGGTGGCAAGGCACTGGAACAGGTTGCACAGAGAAGTTGTGGATGCCCCATCCGTGGAAGTGTTCAAGGCCAGCAACTGGGTCTTGTGGGAGGTGTCCCTGCCCAAGGCAGAGGGGTTGGAACGCAATGATCTCTTGCAACTCTAACCATTCTATGATTCTACTATAAATTTGATAAAGTTGTTTTTTGTTATACTCTCTTACATGGCCGCTACTTGGTAATTTTCAAGCAGCAGATACATTTGTTGGAATATTTTAACAAGACTACAGCCAGCAGGCAGTATTTTTATGCAGCTGGGGAGCAGGTGGTAATGACACCCCGACTTGTTTAATACACAGCATTCCGCTGGCAACACTTGCTCTTTCATTCCTCACCCTCCCAGCCAATCATTGTTGAGTGCTCAGCCACAGCAACAGACAATACAAACATATTCATTACACATGGAATATACTCAAAACTTAAAGTGGGTACGTGAAAAGGTAAGGTGAAACTTTAAAGGAAGAATATTCCAGAACTACTATTTGCTACTAAACACAGCTGACTAAAAAGATTAAAACCTATCAAAAATTATTTAGCCTCATCTTGTGATGAGTAAGATTATCAGAAGTCAGCAAGGCTTTGTAAGGGTATAACTGTGTCTGCGTATCTACTTGAGACCTGAACAAAGCAGAGTTTCAATTTTGGGTAACAGAAGACTCCTGGCAACAATAGATAAGAATGAGCAAGAAATGCAGTGAAGGAATGGACAGGATATTATGATTGCTGTGTTATACCAACTCCCTTTTCAGTATTTCTTAAAAATATGAATTGCTCAAGATTAGTATTCTCAAATTCATATTAAGCTTCTGTATTTTTTTTATTGAAGTACTTGCATTTTATTCCAAGATGACACTTAATGTTACAGCCCCCTCTACCGGAAACATTTAGTAGATATTGTTACACAATAGTCTGGAGAAAAGATTCTTCTCTTAAAAGAAATTGAAAAATCAATGAAAAAAATATATAAAAGCCTATAACACGACTTTGATTAATTCACATTTAGTCTGTCATTTGTAGTTGAGTAAGCATCTTTCACAGAAGATTTAGTGTTGTAATAAAACTGGTAAAACTGATAGCTTTAGTCCTTTGCTACCAGGTAAATCTAGGCTAAATCTAGTTTAGACATTATCTCATATGTTGTACCAAGAGCCTCAATTTAGGCAAAAGTACTTCAAACTGGGACCCAAAAACCCTAAAGAACTTGCATCATGCAACATGGAATAATCACATTTTCCATTAGACATGCAAAATCAGAACTGCACATAAGAACACCCACAGGTGAACAACTGGGACAGTTTTTCATGTTCCAAAATCCCACCGCGGCACAACAGAAGATGCTGATCTAAGGCTGCAAGTAATGAATTCAACTTCAAGGTCCAGAGTTTTGTAACCATAATTTCAAACCAGGTGAACAAGGTTTGCCTTTCTCTCTCAAAATACATTCTTCATTTGCAGTTTTCTTTGTATGTCAGGTTTTAAAATGACTAGTCTTTTTTTTTTTTTTAGTTTCCCCAAATAGTTCCAAAATAAGTAATACTCGTGTCCTCTGTAACAAAGTCTTAAGCGAGAAAAAAAATTCAGTTTCTCTCCACCATTTCCATTTCCCTTATTTGTTAAATCATTAATAAAAGACTTTTTCCATCACTGCCCCTCTTCTCCTACTGTCCCCTTCAAGAAGGGGGACAGTAAGACTACAGTGCTTTTACCCAGTTTGATACTCACAGGGGCAGGCATGGCTATGGCACTCTGGGTGTAAGGCTGGTGATGTGGTGGTGCTTGAACTCCATGATCAGAATACAGCTGGTATAAAAAAACATAAATTAAAAAAAAAAGCTGAAAAGTTTGTTCCACAATTTTATGTTTTTATAAACCTTTCACGTGAATTTAGGTTCCTTCAAATTTCAAGTTGTGGGCTGCATTTATTTAAACAACTATCTTTTTAAAAGCCAAAATTTCAATATTTAAATTTATGCTTTCTTGAATGTATTAAAGTTTGGTAAATTTAGTTTATCTAGATCAGTGGCAAAAAGAATTTTCCTTGACAGAAGTAGCGTGCTTCTCTACCACATATCCATTTCACTCAGCTCTGATTGGAACAGTGTTTAAATGTGTAGATGATTGAGTAGTAAATTAAAATGTAACTCCCAGAATTATCACACAAGATATTTACATAGAAATAATACACACCCTTTTCTTTGAATTTTACACCATCTTCTAAATTTTCACATACTGTTTCCTTTACCATCAACAAATTATGTACCTGTGAACTGAGAGCATGTTACATGCAAATATTCATAACTAATTGTGTTTTTTCTTAGTGCTCACATATTTTAAATTTCTGTGTAAGTTGATACCTGAGTTATGAAATACAAAAGGTAAAAGTAACATTGATACTAAGATTTATAAGTACACAATAAATACCAAGATTTATACACTTCAGAAAAAAAAAAGACCCAACCACTAAAGTCCTGTATTATTGAATACTTTTACACTGAAATTAGATTACTTAAGCAGGTAATTCTGACATACCTAACATGTTTGATATCCCAGTTTCGGAATTTCTTGTGTAGCAATAAAATACTCTTCAACTTTTGTAAAAATACTGATTACTATCCTAATTTACCATTTATTTTGGCATTCCTGATAATTAAGAATGAATTATCAAAGAGGAAAAGTACCAATAAACCATAATACATTTTAAAATTTCTATAGTTAGTTTTTCCTTCAGCTACTTATTTACTGTCATTTTTAATATAAAATTATAAATAAATGGCTTATACATTAAGAATCTCTTAAGAATATTAGAAATGCTACTGATATGGGAGCAAAAAAAGTCATAAAGAAAAAAATGTAGTCATTCTACTCCTCCCAATTCATCCTGATCTTCAGAATACTTAGAAACAAGCTTTTACTCACACAGAGAGAGATTTACTTCAGGAAACACACGGCCTGGGTAGACTAATCCAGCACTCTGAATTTAAGAGGAGCAGCATGGGGGTGGTGGGTAACTACAGGGAACACTTGACAGAGTGCTCTGAACTGCCTGTGATTCAACTACAGAGTACATTGTTCAATTGCAGATAAACGCTTCAATTTTAAATGAAATTTTTATTAAAAAAAAATACCTCAGGAACTGCAGCTTCCACTAGAAGAGGAGGAGGTATACATCCACTTTCCTGGGTAATCCCTATTGGCTGATAAATGACTTCAGATGGTTGCAGATACAAGAATGAAGGTGAAGAGGGAGGAGACTGAAATAAAACACATTCTTTTCATAAATTATGATTTATGCATGATAAATACCAAAGCTTATTTTACAGTCTTCTTTGCTATGCATCAAAGACAAAGATTTAAAATGAAGTGTTTCACTTTAAAATGAAGAAATTCATCTTTGATAACCTAAAAACATTAAGTGAAGGGGAAGAAGGTAGAAAAGTCAGGTAGCAGAATGAAACAAAGATGTCCTTTAATCCCTTTTATATATTTTTCAGATTTTATTTATGATTTTGAGAGCACTATTAAAGAAATCCTGAACTTCTATAAAAATTAACACTGTTAATCACAGAAACATAATACAGTTTAATTTTCTCTTGCAAAAATATTACCACAAGTAACATTCATTTTAAATTAAAACCCACAGTATTTCTCCAATTCAGCACACAGATTTCAAAGCAGCACACTGGCACCTATTAACAGAGTAGAATTGATCACAACAGGACAAGGCTGGTTGCTGCTAAAGTAATGAGGACGTGTTGTAACAGTTCAAGCTTAAGGGACTCGGTCCTCCTTTTAGCTTCAAGCTCTTCAAGTTTCTTGAGTGGCAAGATTTCCATATTAAGCTCCTCTGCTACACAGATCACAAAAGTAGTAAGTCTCCCCCCAAAATTACTACGTTACAAATTGCAAGTTCTTCCCTCTATTTCAGGGGTCTGGATCTAATTTCAACATACTTCTCTGTTGTTGAAGTACATGCCTCTGCTAGCAATACTCCAACATCAGAGTTAGGATCAGTTAGTGAGCTACTTTATACTGATTTCTCCTATCAGGCAACATACAGGAGTTTTTACCTGCTTCTGAGAACTTACTAGATAATTTAATATAAAATTTTTGCCAAAGAGAAGGGACAGGACGATGCATTCTTTACATCGGATTTGTATTTAATGTATCAACAAATACTTGTTTATGCCTTCTATTGTGGCAGAAAGAGTTGCAAACGCCTTGCTAAAATATAGTAATTAATATTTACTTCAATAGTATTGTGAATAGTGTGAAATTTCACTGTTAGATAAGTGCACAGTACCTTTGAACTAGATGCAAACTACTGGTAAGAGGCTGAAACTATGAACTATATTTACCTGTGGAACAGACCACTGCCACTGACTTGGAAGACACTGTGTCGGTGCCTAAATTCAAACAAGAAGAGATATTACTTACCTGATTAAGAACATATGCATACACATACTGGAACTCCCAACATACTAGAATCAAAACTATCTCAAATCTGTAATAAATTCTTAATTAAGAAGTTGTATGATTTTCATAGTCCCCCAAATAATTCAGGAACATAGTTTTGTCTACTTCCACTCAACCTCTGACCTGGGCATTTCATAAGCTTCTAGGCTTCTAAAATACTGAAGCATCTAAGAAGCGTGCCTAATTAGGAAAACAGAAGATGCAAAATGCAGTTAACTTTCCCATACACAATAAAAACATACACATACTGCATTACTCTAGTAGCCACCATGATGGCTAACGGATAATTAGTGCTGGCTACAGCTACCTAAGGGCTCATGGGCCGTAAACATGACTGTGCCAGATTCTCAGAGTTGTTCAGAGCACAAGAGTCCAGACAGAGGCTGAAACACTGAAAGTTTTAACTAGCTATAAGAAAAAAAAAAAAAAAAAAGTCTTTTCTTATGAGAAGGGACAAATGTTGGAAGAAGCTGTCCAGAAAGGTTGTGGAAACTCCCTCACTGTAGATATTTAAAATTCAACTAGACAAATGCCTGAGAAACCTGATCAAACCAGCCCTGCTTTGAGCAGGGGTTTGGCTTAGATAAAAGTTAAGAGCAGTACTAAGCCAGTTGTCTAGCAACACCAAAGAAAACTTTATTATTTATTATTTAGAAAAATTATTATTATTTCCATGTAGCTACACAGCCACAATAAGTTGTATTATAGGGAAAAGCAAGCCTCTGATGAAATTAAAGTCTGTTTTGCATTATCACTTAGAACAGTCTTTTTATTTCTTAAGGCTAAACAGACGCGAGACAGTGCTGCAAATAAAACTGGAAGTAATACTGATAGTCATTTTCAAACAGATACCTGATAATGGTACGTAGGAGACTGATAAACCGGTTGAGCTACCATCATAGGTGAACTGGAAACTGAGCGTGACTTAAAAAGAAAAGAGTTACAAGTTTAATGCAACAATTTCATAAGTTGTCACTCCTATTAAGGGCAGTTTTGGAGTATTATAAATGCTGAACCACCTCGCCTCCCTCTCAAAAATGGATTTACTAAGTTTTAACTTACACCCAGATTCTTCAAAACCACTGTTTCCAAGAGCCTATGTTAGAGATGAAGCAAATAGTTTGGTGTATTTACCTAGTTCTTGCCAGAAAGCAGTAGGCCATCACTGCCTAGGTACATTGCTATGTTTTTGTAAACACTTAGGGCAATTTAAGTTGTGACTGATGTATTCCTACCCTCTCCACAGCTCCAACCCAATCTTCTCTTTTCCATTCCCTTCCTTACATCAGCCCCAGCATTCATCCAATTTGGCGGTGAGCCAGTTTAAGGCACTAAACCAGCTAGATATATGCTTGGATTTTTTTAGGGGGCCCAGTTTATGGTCAGAGAAACACCAGCAAAAGAAAGGGGTACAGAAATATATGTCCATGATTGGCAACAACACAGGACTGAGAACATCTAATTCTGATTAGTTAAAGCTAGTGTGTGCACCTCCTATGTAATGAAATTCCCTCATTCCTGCAAATATTTCAGAAGGAACTGTTCCACAGCTACTTTAATTCATTCTACACTACATGAAAAAGCAGAACACAAAATGGAAAAAACACCCCATCTGCACAGTTTACATGCACAATACACACCAAAAGGTATTAATATATTTAATTTGATTGTTTTCTATAACATCAAGTTTTCAGGTTTTTTCCTTAACTTTTTTATATAGTTACTTTCCTAATGATGAAAATTAAAAATATGTAAATAACTGAAACCAAAAGAGGTGGCAGTATTCCTAATTGGAAAGGCTGAGTGCTATTTGAAACATGTGGATCTGAGCCAGGGCACCAGAACCAAAGTTCAGTACTAGAATACAAAAAGTGTTGTTGTTTCCAAAAGGTAGGAGTTGGGAAAGTTCTTTAGAACTATAGAGCATGAACTTCAAAAAGGCTTTCTAAAAATATGTGAACACGTGTTTATGCTTATGCTCTGAAGTTGAGGAAGCACTGTATTAGCTCTTCTAACAGAGGCATGATATCTTGGAAGTTAAGAAAAGTGGTTAAACAGAGAATAAATACTGAGAGAGACACTACAGTGCCAAAATAAAAACATTAAAGATTCTATTACTGCCCTTACCTCTTTTTTGGAAAAGCTTTTTTTTTTATTTAGTAGTAATTTTCCATCTGAGTTTCCCCCCCCCCCCCCCAGTACATGAAGGGATTTTCCATTCGTTTGCAGAGACAGTATGTGCAGCTTCTGTGAATGCTGCTTTTACAGAAACTAGTAAGGATGCATCCTCTACATATATCCTCTGCCTTATGCAGACCCTATCAACATTGCAATCCTTCCTCCTTGTAAAAAAACAAAACCAAAAAGCTGACAACTCCTTCCTGCACTTCCCAAGAAATTCTATCCAAGTTCCCCAAGCCTACTACAGTTTATCAAATTATCTTCCTCTTTAAACAAGCAGTATTTGTGAACAAGAGAATGTGAATGACTATAAAATTAGACAATTTCACTTTTGTTTTGTTTATCTCTTTTCAGCAGCAGCGTAATATTTTTCAGTCCAGAATGCCTCACTCTTAGAGGAACAATAAATGGAGCCAATCAAGGGTCATAAGCACCAACAACTCCTTAGTAAAACAGAACTTCTCCTGGGGTAGGGCCCACACTTATTCTGAACTACCCTGTCCAGCAGGTCACATCAAAGCCAAGTCCCCTGCAGAAGAACAACAAACTTAAGCACTATTTAAAAAACCACAAAATAAGCATGTGTACAAAACCAAATTACTTACTGGCCATGGCTGTGCAACAGAAGTGACTTCAGACGTATGAAAATAGGCCACTCCGTTGTGGTAAATATAAGGATATCCACTTGAAGTTGTTAAGTACATTGTACCACCTTCTGGTATTGCAGCAGAACCTGTAATTAATATCTTAAAGTTTACTTACCAGCAATTTATTGGTTTTTTTAGATATGTAGGTCAAAAAAAAGAAGAAAAGATAACTTCTGATCTTCAGAGAAGCAAAACACTCAAAGAAAAGAACACAAGGCAGTGTGCACTTATTGCCATCTCAGTTCTTTCTCAAACACAAAATCATGAAAGTAGATGGTCACAGGATGTCTCCAGAGGCAGATGGGAAGGGTCAGCGAGGCGGTGGCAGCAGCAGCACCGACGAGAACTGAGGTAAACCTGGGGCTTGCTTTGCTCATGACTGAGCAAAGATCATGCTGAATAATTTCTACAGCAAAGAAACTATACAGTTGGAACAAAGGATTCCATTTCTCCTGGGCAAACACTATCCCATCACACTTAAAAGAAGGGAGTATCTGTGCATGAGAGGAGGAAGAGAGGGAAGTTTCCTGTCCAGAAAGTAGGTCTGCACCAACAGTGTTGTAGCTTGTAGAGGACAAATACAGAAGGAAATTTACAAAAATGTACACTTCATTCCCTGCTGCACTTACAAAATGAATGCATTTTATACCTCTGACACATAGCCCTCACTGAGGAATAACAAACCAGCATGCACTGCGATGCCCAACACTGACACATCCTGTCTTAAAAGGCGACGATTTATATCCTACATTTTTAGTAGTCCATTATAGAAATAAAACACCTCCTAGTAGAAGAAGGCATCTTTTCCAGAAGAAAATTTGTCTTTCATCTCCCCCAAAAGAACATCGTAACAGCATACTAACTTCTGTTATCTAACAGATAGTTCTATCTAACAGAAGTTACCTAACAAAACCCCTTATCAGTACTACTCTTACTAAGTGTTCAGTCTAAGCAGTTCTTTGCTAAAGGAGGAACCTACAGCATCCATTCCATTGTCTTACAGCAAAGAACTCTTAAGAAACAAATGGTGACTGCAACCACCCATTCCTTACAGTTTCTACCACAGAAGACAAGATACAACAGTCCTGATGGATTTTGCCAATATAAATAAATTGGTAACAACTGAACCCATCAGTGCAGCCTGCTATATCCTGTAGAATCTGTGAGGACAGTTTAAGTGTTAAGATTTGAAATTCTGCCTGGCAACCAAGAGCCATTTCTATTCATTTTTTTTCCTAGATAATCTTATCCAAAGAAGAAAGTAAATAATAGCCTAAAAGAGACAAAAGAACCACAGATCATTAACAGTCTGCATGATCAGGCACATCTTTGCTAGGAACTTACATTTGTGGTGACACATAATTATCAAATAAAAAAAAAATACATACGAGAACTCCGTATTTGCTGTTTTCTTATTGCTGGACCAATATTCAATTTCTTATCCTTATAATTAAGTTTTTTAGCCTAGAATTAAAGAAAAAAAAGACATTAATTATCTGTATTTCTAAACATATCTAGACATCTGAGCAACTAAAATCATAAGTAAACAGGCACTTAGTAGGTCCCTACCCTGCTTTTCAGTGCATCTCAACACAATCAAAAGCTTTACTAATTCCTTTTCAATCTAAACTTAGACTTCAGAGACAAAATTAATCATTAGTAATTTCAAGTATTGCTTCTCATGGAGCCTCTTGAGTAACAACTAATACCAATAATTGTCACGTGTACACAGACTGACAATTTAAACTTCATTTCATGGATTACCATTGGATGCTAATGGTACTTGACACTAGTTCACGGAAAAAAAACAACCACCCAAAAAACCGGAGAAGAAAAGTTCCTTACTCAAGATTTTTTCTGTATATTGTTCTGGCTCCACATAGCCAGATCTTTTGAAAACACTATGAAAATTTCTTTGAAAGTGTCCCAGCTTTTACTTTGATTTTTAGTATGTGAGTATGAAATGAAAGCAATTGTGAAGGGTAGTCTTTATAGCTCTCTCTATACTATAGAACACAAAGACTAAGAAAGAATAGACGGTATATCAAAAATCAAGAGCTCTACTATGAACTGGCACCTCCCTTCCCTAGTTCCAGAAGACCTCAGTATAAATCTTACCTTATATCTAAGCCATCTTTTTAACTATGTGGACCCAACTTAAGAGATCTTCAAATTCAAGTTGGCAAACAAAAGAGAACCAGACAACCACGGGCACCTAGTGTCTAACAGAAAATTAACTATTTCATTTAAGAGAGAATCGTAACAGGGACTATTGCTTACCTCTTGTAAAATCTTCTGTGCATCTTCTTGGGTTTCAAAAGTAACAAAGCCATACCTAAATAAAAATTACAGAAGCTAAGTCTCCAAAATTCATATTTACATGTATTGCACGTTATTATTTCATATATAGTGCAAATAACATTGAACAGTAAACTAACAAAAAAAAAAAATCAGTCATAGAAATCAAGATTGCAGTTAACAACTGTAATCTTAACATCCTTGCTGCAGTCTACTTACTAATGTATTAAGTACATCATCATATATTACTGTTTCTATGCCCATGTAGCCCATGAATAAGTAGCCCACGTAGATAGTTCTGCAAAATTCTCTGTATTGTCCTTGTTACTCAGTGGATGTCTTTAGGTCCTTCATTTCCAGGAAACAAAGAGATTTCTATCTGAAGCTCTCACTCGTTACAGGGGCCCAAGATGAGACACTTGGGATGCTTTGTGTTTGTGTTTAGTATTATTTAAAAAAAAAAAAATACCCAACCATACTTCATAACACAGTTCCTACTTCAGCAACAGCTGTGAATGCTCCATACTTCCACAAGCACTACCCAGTATGTTGAGTTCTCAAAAAAACCCAGCAATATAGACAGTATTTATCTGAATTATTCTTGTCATTCTTGACATGACTAGCATTAAACAAGAGCTCTGTGGTGATCAAGAATGAATTATTCTCCTACTTCTTGACATAGTATGTCTTGTCTGTTTGATTTGTTGCAGCAGTTAGAACTTCTCCAAAACTCCTCAATTAATTCCCAGAGAAATCTAGACCACCAAATGTGGCACTGCCTGCACAAAAGTATCTGATCTTATAATTAAAGTCTGTACCACAACATATACATACAAAAAAAAGTATTTTTCCTAAAATTAACTTTGAGTAACAACAAATATTAGAAAAAAAATGTTTTAGTAGTTTTGTATGCATATTTCTTAAGTTCATTGCTCATTCCTCAGGGACAGATTTCAGAAGATACCAAGATGATCTCTTGTTGTTACAGCCAGTAGATCAAACTTTGTAATAAAATTTATCATTCTTCGCAAGTGTTTCTGTGCTAATTTGAGTACAGAGCTCCAGTAAGTCTCTGACCAGCTATACTTGCAAGTCTTCAAAATGGGCTTTTCCTGTATTGACTTTTCCAAACAGATTTGGACATATTTCCAAGTTCAAAGAACACAAACTATCTTCCTAGCTTGGGACCTTACCTACACAGGCTTTTAATTCTATGTGATACTTACTTAATAGATATAGTCAATCACATAGAATTCCAAATTTCTTAAAGTCACTTGTCAACAAGAAGCAATGAAGCCTGTTCCGGGATTTCTACTGAAATCCCAACACTATTGAAAGTAATTATTTACCAACATATTTACTATGAGACATAGTTGTGAGGCAGTCACAACTGCATAATAATTGTACATTCTTGAGTTATTGTATTACATATAAACACATACTGCAAGCTTAATTCTTGGAATTTAGTAAAAGGGCCTTAGTGACAGATCTGGGACCAAGACCAACTCCCACATGCCATGCAGGTGTATACTATATGCTAAGACCTGCAGCTCAGTGTGTAATTTGTTCATGTATGTTAAGTGCTGACAGCATTAAAATTATGAGATGCAGACACCACAGGCTTACTGATCAGAAGAGAACTTCTGACCCAAGTGAATTTTACATGTACAAGTTCTCAGGCACATTCTTTTTTGCTTCAGCCCTCTTTCCACCCTTCTGTGACAGTACAGTTCCCTCCCGTATTTCTTTCACTATTCTTTGGGTTCTAGTAATAACTTTACTACACAGACTTAATCTTCCTCCAGATCTGCTCTTTGGCATCTCTGTTGTTGACTTCCAGTCTTGCTCCCCTTTTCTGCAATCATGATTCATTGTCAGATTTCTGTGCTACCCCTCCTCCCCCTGCCCATGTTCTTGTTCAAAAGTAACCTTAATATAAAATCTTAATTATAACCTTAATAATAAAATCAATTGCCATGAACTCCAGCACAACCAGATCTATCTCACCTCTTCCTCCATTCTTAGGCTCCTTTCCATCCTGGTTTTCAGTAATAGAAATACACGTTTAATAGCTCAGTTACTTTCTTTAGGATTATGTATCTATATTATTGTCACAAAAAACCTGAAAGGATTATTGATTTTTTTCTTAGTTGCACATAGCTGTGTCTTATATTACAATAACATGACTATAGAGCTTTACAGTTATACAAGTTACAAAGACGTTTATATGAAGGTGTTGAAGGGCAAGAGGAGGTTTTTGCATACATTTCAAATTCCAAAGTTAATATTCTAAGCTATGAAAATCATAATCAAATTCACTATAGTCGTTACATTTTCATTTCCCACAACACTATCCTTCTATTACTATACTAACCCTTTTGATACTCCAGCTCTGTCATTTACTATCTTCACTTCTTTCACAGTGCCGTACTGAGCAAAAAACTTCCTCAGATCATTTTCATTAGTCTAGTACAGTAAATCAAGGAGGGAAAGAGAAAAGTTGGTTTGCACAGTTATTCAATGCGTATTTTCCATAAGACTTTTAATGTATATATTTTGGATAAAGTTTGCTACAAAGTAATTATAACCCTGGATAGGAGAAGAATGAGCATGTATGAGCCACAAAGCAAGAGAGCAGCATCCTTGTTTAATTACTGCTTTTTTGTATTCAGCAATAATACTAGAAAGCCACTAAAATACTAAAATTCATCTTTTAGGGAATTTATGTAATAACTGTCCTTTTACAGGCGAGGTCACTGAGGCAGGTTTCCTAGGTCTGAATTTCAGTTCCTGAAAATTTTGTACTAGAGTGCTGTTTACAACATGAAATGTCACTGCCATGTTTTCAAACTTCAAAACAGCAGAGCTTGTAGACTTCCATAAAGGATAAGCATAGGTCACATGTGACAAATCCCCACTAAACCATTCTAACTTAATGGACAAATCAATCTAATGTACTGTGATTCCTCTTTTTCAAGAATGTTTAATCTAAGACTCCACAAATACATATAGGCATATCACAGGAAATCCCCATTATAAATTAAGTAGGACAAGGTCCTTTTAATGGACGATGTTGTAAATCCACTTGGAGGAAACTGTTCCTTTCTGAGTATGCATAGAGAAAGTCAAGTTCCTAATATATAGGCACAGCTAAGCTATGTGAACACTCACCTACAATCTGTGAATCAGTTTTCTTTTATAATGTAAGCAATTATCAAATATGGTGCCCTAAACACCGTATTTCAGATTTTATTTTTTTTTCTACCTGGTCCATAGTTAATATTATACCTAATGCTGGAAGAAGCACATTTAAATGCATGGATCTCTATATGATTCAAGCAATTTCTGTAGTCATCTATACTTTTTGTTATTTTTAAGGACATGTATCAGAAGTACTATTTTACCATTAATTAAATGACATTGTTTTTAGAACTGTATGTAATTTAGTAAATCCTCTCCCACGCATCACAGGCTTATCTGCCTTATCCAAGTTTGAGAAGGAAAAAGAACTTAACAAAACCAACTAAATTTAAACAACTTTCCTAACTGGAAAGAATACAAGTAATTCTAACCTCAAGACACATTTTAGAAAAATAAGAAATTCAGCTTGCTTGCTACAACCCTTAAGACCAACAGAGAGCAATAAGGGTAGCAGATTGCTTTATCTCCCTCACTAATCCAATTATTCAGGCATTAAAACATTAGAAAACAGCCACTCTGAAAGTGTGAGGACTAAGAACAGACACAAGTGCACTGAACAGGCATGAAACGCTTCAATGTTTTAGAGTTCAGTAATTGTGTCCTCTCCCTGGAAACTACCTGCACTGGTTCTTGAGAAACTACACACCATGGAAAGGTTAAAAAAATTTCTGACTGGAGTCCAGAACCACCCTCACACTTTATGCCTAAACAGAAGCCTGAAAGCCTGTGTACACAGGAAAACAGATTCAGGCAAACAACTGATTGCTTATATAAAACAATTCTGCAGCCCGTGCTGAAGTGGTCTCACATTCTTGAGTAACAGAAAGCACATACAACATACAGAAGACTCGTACTGGAGATTCTCCTTTCCCTTAATACTTTCTCCAATGTACACCAAAATGTATCTGCTTAGACATGAAAGGCCTATAGATAAAATTTCCCATTTCTGGAGGATTGTTTAAGGTCCAGGTGAGGCTCAGCTGCTCCACAAAGATGAGAAAAAGAACTTATAACAAAATAGTAGAAAGCTTGAATACACCAAGTAACAACCTAGGAATCCTAAAGACTGATCTGTCCTGAAAGTGTCATTCAGTATCTCAAGGACATGAAGCATGGCTACACAAGACTATAAATGTGGAAAGCCAGAGGTTTATCTGCAGAGCAGTGTATTAAAGGGCAATAAGAAGGAAACAGCATTCATATAGAAATTTGCAAGTATCTGAACAACCACCGTATCTATAAGCTTGCCAGAACACTTTCAGGACTTGCCTTTTCCTGCTCATGACAGGACAAAGGTGCTTGTTGGATTCCTAAGAAAAGCCTTCACCCATGTCAAAGACACACAGCATCACCACTGAAGAAACAGTGCTTCAGATCAGTATGAAACTGCACCCAACCTCTCTTACAAATTGCTTCTCTAAATTTAAGAGGTCAGATGTTTCCTCTGTACAAAGAGGAATCACCGCTATGGTGACAGACCAAATGGATGTGGCAAAATGATAAAAAAAGCTTGCTGGAAAGAAATAACGTTTTTGTTGATTAAGTGTCTCAGTTTTTAGCTTTTTACCACCACCCCACAGTGCCCCAAGGAGTGCACTGGTAAGGTGCAAGGTAAAAACCCAACACGTCAATGCTTTTTGCCATGAGGCTTACAATAAAAAAAATAAAATTTAAGACTGACATATATATCCCAGAATTTGAACAGAAATTGAAGGCTCTACTTGATATCAAGAGTCATAGGGAAATGGAAGAGTAGCCAAAATGTCTGTGCAAAGATTTCATCCCTTTTTTTCCCCCTTTCCCAATAAAATTTATCTTCTTCATTTTTATAGATACAAATACATTTAATAGGGTGGAAATTAATATTCATAACAGATTTTTATCTATCAGCAACTGAAGCAAAAAGTCAAGAGACTGTTCAAAATGAACACTAAATATTACAATTTATGAGAATATTGCTATGCTATGCAGAAAAGTGTTTTAACCTTCGAAACGGCAGTGAAGAAAGAATTGAATGAGACAGGTCTTTTTACATCTCTAGTAATTTGCTTATTACTAATGCAAAAAGTTACTGTCCCTCTTTGGCAATTCCAACACATAGAACATCTCCTGAATTATGAACACCTCCATTTGAGTTCTCAGCCAAATAAGACAGAAGATCCTGGAATTTCTTGGCTTTATTATGCAAAATAGTCTGAGTGAATTGTCATTCTTCCTCCTCTTTGAGTCAGTGCTTAAAAGGTCCTCAGCCTAGGAGGATTAAGGCAGAGAAGATACTGTTGATGGGAACAAACAGCTAAGCAGATCAACAATGTTTTGCAAAAGTCAATGACTTAATTTATTATCTAGGGTGGTAGGAAAGCAAAATGAGAGCAGCTGGAATATAGGTCTGGTGCATATCTTGCTACAAATGTTCAAAGTGATTGAATAACGTAAGAATTGCTCAATATTCACTGCTACTTGAGATTTTAGAGCATATGCAAAGGTACAAGCATCCTAAGAATTAAGATCAGTACTGCAAATTATGCAGAGCTTTAATATTTGTTTTAAAACAAACACTTGCTTTTAAGAAAATTACTATGGTAAGTGAGGAATATATGCACTGTAACTCCTTCTTTGAATGAGCTGGAAGAAAAGCGCTAGAGGAACTGAAGCTATCAACATTTGTTCTGTTTGCAATCTGTAACATTGTGTTTATGGTTTAATAAGTGTTATACATAATAAAAAGCCTTATACATACTTTTCTACCATAAACTCTGCTGATTACAAAAGCCACCTTCTCTGAAAAGGTAAAATTCTGAAGAACCAGTACATTAAAAGCTTCTAGAAGGCAGGTGTACAGAGTGAACTTTGTAGTACAGGTTCCCAAATCAAGGCTTCAAACTCTATTCTCTACTGTTGATTTGAATGTCATAGTGAAGGGTACTTACCACCTAAGCAAACACATATATGATTATGTCTCACTTTTTTTTTCCTTACTTATTTTTATAAGGTCATAAATTATTAGTAGTAAAATTAGGAAAAAAATTACCTTAAAATCAATTCCTCCTACAAAGATGCGATTTGGAGTAACTGTTCCAAACCTTGGAGTACCGGTCAGATTACTCAATGGCACTGGTGATACAGTGTTGGGAGATGAAGATAAAGATTCTGTTTGTGTCTGATTTGTGGTCTGCTGATTGAAAGAAAACATTTTCAGATATTTGCAATGTCTTACACATAAGCTATGAAAGAAAAAATTCTCAACAGAAAATATATACAGAATTTTTTGGGAGGCATAGCAAATGTTAAACAACTGAACATTTGACTACATAATTTTTAATCAGAATGCAGCTTAGCAAAGTATTTAAACATAAGCTTAGTTTTAAGCAATTCAGTAACTTAGTGAATACACTAGGGTCTGAATTTTGACTTTTATTTCAATACCTTTGTAATTAGATATTTAGGGCCTAATCTCCCAATCTCAGTTTTTCTGTTTGCACAGTACCCACCCTGCTGCATGAATCCCTGGTTATGCATTTTATTTCACAGATTAATTTATATCTATTTAAAAGTCCTTTAGTTTAAGCCTACACAGAATGGACCTTTTCAACTCAACCTGCAATTTCACACGCTTCTACAGAACTAAAATTCTACTTTCTACATCAGCTTCTGCTTGATTTTCCAATTGCAAAGCACCCATACTTCCATCACATAAAATCAACAAGCTCATTACAACTTATAAGAACAGCACTTTGTAGTCTTTTGGCCTACAAACACAGAGTAGTGCAGTGATCCTAACAGAAATTCTCTCTGCAAAAGAAGAACCAGGTTGCTCTTGACCCAAGAAAGGAAAAAAATGCAGCATGGTGGAAACTTCATGGAAACCGTTAGCTAGTGAAGTCAGCCTCATGTTTTAACTT
>BJBW01009693.1:534-12989 GCA_004320125.1 Scolopax mira | reverse complement strand
AAAGACCAGCCCCATCCTCTTGACACCCTCCCTTTAAGTATTTATAATTATTGATCAGATCCCCCCTCGGCTTTCTCTTCTCCAGACTAAAAAGACCCAAGTCCCTCAGCCTCTCCTTGTCAAAAGAAATAATGTCAAAAGAAATGCTGTGAAACTGATGACTCTTGCAAACCCGTCCTTGCCCTGAAGCTGCTCATTAGCTAAATCAGGTCCAATACCTGGGCTCACGCCTGAGTCTCTACTGAACAGTTCAAGCCAAGTAGTAGTAGTTTCTAAACCACAGTTCGTACATGACTTACATGGCTGGCCTCAAATTCTTGTATGGGCAAGTGGTGAGGGGTTTTCAACTGCCTGAGGGCCATCTCATAGGCTGTGAAACAACTGAGTTATTTCTCTGAAGCAAGAACCTGGGCTTCAGGTTCCCTGAACACTTCTCTGGAGGTGTTCAAGACCAGGTTGGATGGGGCTTTGAGCAACCTGGTCTAGTGGGAGGTGTCCTTGCCCAGGGCAGGGGGGGTTGGAAACAGCTGATCTTTAAGGTCGCTTCCAACCCAGGCCATTCTATGATTCTATGATCTCTGTGGTCTGAGGGGACAACTGAACCTCTTATTTTACGCTCCATTACATATTCATGGAGCTCCTTCTCCATTGAACACCGAGCGACTCCAATGACTCAGCACGGGAAAAGGTCACAGCACTTGGCTTTACAAGTAAAGAGAAAAAAAGATCAAACCAACAAAACCAAGCAAACTACAACCCAAAGTGGTGAATCATTAACTAAAAGGTTATGACAAAGCAGCACGGCTCAACAGATAAACCCACTGGGTTCCTTCAAAAGCATCTTCAGGCTACCAAAGGGGGAAAAGCTCTGACCACAGAAACATGGCTTTGCGGCTTTGCTGTGCTTGGATTTTCATCCTCCTCCTTCCTGGCCCCTCGGATGGCGGGAAACTCCTGGTGGTGCCCATGGTTGGAAGCCACTGGCTCAGCATGCAGCAAGTGGTTGAAAAGCTGAGCGAGAAGGGACATGAGGTGGTGGTGCTTATGCCAGAAGTAAGCTGGCAGATGGAGGCGCCACAGGTGTACACGGTGAAAACGTACCCAGTGACTCAAACATTAGAAGAGCTGGATGGTGCCTTTCACGAGTACCTCACCACTCACCTGCAGGACAGGCCTTTCCCGCTGAACGTTCTTGCCCAGTACAACATTTCCGTGCACGTTTTCAGTACGTTCTTTGTTCAGTGCAAGGACCTCTTCAGCAGCAAGGAGACCCTGCAGTACTTGAATCAAAGCGGCTTCGACGCTATCCTAACAGACCCCGTTTTTCTGTGTGGAGCAACACTTGCTAAATATTTTTCTCTTCCGTACGTGTTCTTCATGAGAGGATTTCCTTGCAACTTACACTACGAAGCACCGCAGAGCCCAAGCCCTCTGTCCTACACCCCAAGACTATTTACCTTCAACTCGGACCACATGACTTTTTTCCAGCGAGTGGAAAATGCACTGGTTTCAATCCTGGAGCTTGAGTACTGTAATGGTTTCTATGCAGATGCTATAAAATTGTCCTCCGAAGTTCTTCAGAGAGATGTGTCCCTGCTAGACCTCCTGAACTCTGCTTCCGTTTGGCTTCTGAGATACGACTTCGTGTTTGAGTATGTGAGACCAGTGATGCCCAATATGGTCTTTATTGGAGGTATAAACTGTGCCCAGAAGAAACCGTTGCCTAAGGTATGTTCTTTTTCCTCCAATTTATTCATTTACCAATGAAATGTGATTACATCATTTCTGGAAGTTTAGCACTATTGAATTTTTCTATTTCTGGTAAGGCTTTAATACAGCCAGGTTTTGGCAAGTTGTTTTCCACTGGCTGAAATAAAATTACCTTGATGGAGGCAGACGACTTATTTGAAGTCCTCGGTGAATGTACATTATTCACCAGCCAGACACAGTTTTGATGTAATTTTTGTGGACTCTGACATATATTTCTTTCACCTGACCAGAAACCCAAAAGAGTCATCTTTTGTTTTTAGCTCTAGGCTCAGCAAAGTCAGTTAATTTGCTTTGGTTGTGGTTTTGTGACATGTGGTTTCCAAACTGCCTGTCTTTACGTTACATCTATGTGTAAATCATGGTGAGACATAATTGTCATATTGATATGGGAAGAATTAATCTTAAAGATGCATTTGGTGAAAAACACTTGTATGCAAAACTCACGTTAAGTATTTGTACCCGTTTCTTCAAATTTGCTTTTACCAGAGTTATTGTGCAGGGCTTTTAAAGCTAATCTAGAAACTTAAATCAATTTTGGTAGTTAACCATGGAGTCTCCAAAAGAATGAGTAGGCAAATCCCAGGCAAAATGCAGGATGTAAACACCTTTCCTTTAAAATTATTCCCTCACTTCTGGACAGTGGTCACACAATATTGATGCACAATTGCAATACAGTATCTTGGAGCTGAAGGGTTTTGTTTTTTTTTCTTTCAGCTTTGTTTTACACTCTTTGACAGGTTTATGCTGAACTCGATAAAGAATAAGGCAAATAAAGAATAATATTATAAGTTAGAACAGTAGAATAATATTATAAATAAGGCATTCTCTCACAATAGGCTCAAGAGAGTGGCATTTCATAGTTAGAGATTTAAGAGATAAATTCTTGCTGGTTTCATGCCATAAGTCTTTATTTTTACAATTTGAAGGTCAGAGCTACAAACAGGCTGTAGCTTGCTGCAGGGGTGGAACAATCCTGTCTTTGTTTTATAACTGACATCTACTGTCTTCACGCTGACAATTTGTCATGTGGTGGAAATCTTATTTTCCAGATCTTGAAAAAACCTCATGATTTCCTCCTAGATTCAGTCTAGCTTTTCTAGCTACATTTTCTCCAGACAGCAGAGGAATTTCTCCTGTTGCACTTTGAACAGTGCCCAGCAGCAGGGCGATAATGCAGGAGGTAAAGCAGAAGAAAAAAAATGTGAAGTGATTCATGTAGGAAAGAAAAATCATGTCCATAAACAGTGGTAAGCCTTGGGTTGATCATTACTGTTCAGAAATATAATCATATGATAAGAATAGATAATTCTCCAAAACCCTGTAGCCCATTGCTCAATAGATAAGAAAACAAAAAGTCATGATGATTAGGAGAGGGAGAGAGGACAAGAGATTCAAAAGGAGGTTTCTTTTCTCAGATAAGGAGCTAAAGCCCAAGACTTTTTCCATTACACCACTTCCCAGTTTTCCACAGGCAGAAAAATCAGGCATTGTGGCCTCGTTCCAGAAGAGGACTCCTTCCTGCCGTATCACCCATGGTCTCATGGAGTACCTGCTCTAGACCTGAAGGCATCAGGGTGGTGAGGAGCTTATGCTTTTGCAGAACGGGGTATTTTATCCAAAGCAGAGATGGGAATCAAATTGCAAGTTCCCCTGAGCCACAAGAGTTGTCTGCGACCTGTGGTCTCAGAGAGAGTGGGAGAACACACGGCCACAGAACTGGCCCTGGGGAGAATCCAAACTGTACTTAACTCCGACTGCCATAACCAAACTGGCTGCCTCAGGCTTCGTTTCCTCCTGTCCCACTTTGCACAGGCATGTGTCTTAGCAGCAATTACATATTCGTTAAAAGACACATAAATCCAGTTGCCAAGTCCCGATGCGTCTGGGGATTTAATACGAGGCTGGAAGGAAATCAGAGCCAAGATCAGAGCCAGCCCCCCCTATAACAACTCCAGAAGGACCTGAGGGTCCTTCACCAACTTCATTGCCTCCTCTGCACTCGCTCCAGCACCTTGATGTCTCTCTTGTATTGAGGTGCCCAGAACTGGACACAACACTCCAGGTGTGGCCTCCCCAGCGCTGAGTACAGGGGGACAATCACCTCCCTCCTTCTGCTGGTCACACTACTTCTAATCCAAGCCAGGATGCCATTGGCTTTCTTGGCCACCTGGGCACACTGCTGCCTCATATTCAGCCGCTTGTTGATTAAAACCCCCAAGTCCTTTTCCTCCAGGCAGCTCCAGCCACACTGCCCCAAGCCTGTACCAATGTGTGGGGTTGTTGTGGCCCAAGTGCAGGACCTGGCACGTGGCCTTGTTGAACTTCATCCCATTAAGGTTGGCCCATCAATCCAACCTATCCAACTCTCTCTGTAGAGCCTCCCTATCCTCGTGCAGATCAACACTCCCACTTAACTTGGTGTCATCTGCGAACTTACTGATGATACACTCTGTGTCCTTCTCAAGATCCTCAATGAAGGTTTTTAAAAGCCTTCAGTGACTTCGGAAGGGATCCCATCACACCTGGGAGTGCTGTTCATCTGCTGATGTGGGTGGTGAAGTTTAGCACAGCTCTAGGGAGCTCTTCATTTTCAGCACTGGAGCAGTACTTATCACTCCTTTCCTGAACCAAACATTGAGGTCCCTTTTTTTTTTTTTTTTGGTATTTGGTATTATTTTGGTGTGCAATATTCAAGGCATGGATGTGGCAGTGGCAGCTCCGAGCAGCCTGATATCACATCAGCATCTATTATGCTTTCGTAAAGGATGTTGAGCATCTTTAAAGCTAATACTACCATTCATCTGCCTTATGCCTCAATGGCAAAATACACAACACCAGGCAAGTAAAAACAGGGCTAACTTCAAAAAAGGAAGTTTAACTGCTGTGCTTTGTGCATTTTACATCCTCGATGCATGGTATGTTTCAACCTGAAATGGCTGCTTTAACCAAACAGTTTATCTTACTGTCCTCTTCAGCTTGCTCTTATCCACATCCCTCTGCCTCCCATATGCTGAAGTAGAGATACTGAAGAAAGCTGTAAAACACGGTTCTTTCATCAAAAATCCCCCCCTATCAAGTGGAACTACTGCCTTAGCTTCTTTTTCAGGAGGAAGTTTGTCTTCTGGTTCAATTAAAACACTTCCTAATGTGAGTCTACAGGTATGGTGTGAGGTCTGTGCACTGCAATCTAGAAAGGCTGTAAGACTATTAAGTTTACAAATGCCAAACACATTGCCCTATAAAAGTTAGGAAATGTTCCAATTACAGTTACCTGGGCAGCCTTAAATGTCCCCCCCTCTTTCTGTAAGGATGCAGTCATTACTTGCAGGATCAGAAATGATCTTTTTTTTTTTTTTTTTAACATGATTTTCTTTATATGCTTAGAAAAGAGCTGCCCTAGAAATTATACGTGTTCTGTGATTTGCTTTTGCTACCACAAAGATTTAGAGTAAGATTTCCTTTCCAACATGCTGCTCCTACCACAAGGAGCTGCTGGCGTTTCCATTTTAGTGCCACTCAATTTGCTGCCCAGCTTAGAAGAAATCTAAGACATCACCACCAGTCCAACTGAGAGATAAGCAGTTGAGGAGAATTTCAGCACCTTTTCCAGCTGAAGCAATCACAGGGTGATGGGTAAGCACACCTGCACCCAAACCCCTCGACCTGCTTACGGCTCGGGGTTCAAGCAGTCTTGGCTCATCGCTGGAGCATCACTGAGATGCTCCTCTCCAGCTCAAAGAGACACCCTGAAGTAACCCACCCAAGGGATACTTCTAGTGGAAAATGAATCAGCAGGCTTAGGTCACCCATACTTCAGCTGTTGTTTAACATAAATTTTCTGTTCTTCGGTATGTCATGGGGAAGCCTTTCCTCCGAGCTGGCCTGGGGCTCTCACTCTTGGAGAGCTCTGTTCCTCCAACTGCTCTGGTGCTGCTCTGCACATACATACAGCAGGAGACCACCACGCTCTTCCAACCTGAAAGGCGTCCAGGTGCCCTTTGCTGCTGCAAAATGAACAACAAACACATGGAAAACCTAATGTGTTATTTTGAAAAACAAGCCAGCGTGTTAATTTTCTGAATAATAATTACCCAGCTTAGATCTGACCTCAGTTGATTCTCTGTTAACCTAGGAACTCTGTCCTTTCTTTGTCTGTTTGTCTGTTCTCTGTTTACCACTAATTTATCTTTTTTTTAAAAAAAAAAAAATCCTGCCTTTCCTGTTGCTCCCTCACCTTTTCCACTGTTTTTACTCTGATGGTTCTGGTACAAAAAGTAGGCAGATTGTTGAGTCCATAAGAAAGCATAGCCACACCATCAAGAGACTTGTTCTCTTATAGACACTGGAAGATGAACTTTGTATTGTCTGTTTTCAGCCAGCTAATTTTGCTGTTGAAGATCATACCTAAATGCAGAGCAAAAAACACTGAGTAGCACGTTCCAAACTGATTTGGTCAGTTCCTGACGCGGCAGTTGCCATAAAAATCTTTCTCTCCAAATTTCCAGCATTTCATCAGAATTCTTTGTATATCTGTTTGCTCTCCTGCTTTCAGTCTGTGCCTTACAGAACTGCATCCTGCCTCTCACTCCCCCTGTTGTTGACACTCCCCAGAAATCAGTTCTCCATGTCTGTGGTTCTTCCACGAGAGTGTGGAACTTCGCAGAGCAGTGCTAGAACCTCGTAGGTGCCTACTGAGATGAACCCTATTTCCTAAGGTTGGAAGGGTTTGTTTCTCCATAGTGAAGACACTGGGAATCCCACTTATCAAAGGAAGGAACAGGAAAAACTTTGGGCTGTTGATAGTTTTGCTTCAGAGCTATTCTTCACAAGGACCTCTTCCTTAGCACCAACCAAAAGACTTTGGTCTGGCGTTGCTGTTGCTTGCAGACAGACAAACATTCCTGAGGGGCAAAGCCCTGAGGGGCTCAGTTCACTGTTTCCAGCAAACAAGAGGTCACAATGCCCTAGTCAAGCTTTCTTTGGAAACCCAACCTGGGCTATTACCACCTTGTTTTTTCATTATGGCCCAGTTCCTCCCTCTGGAAACGTGAACTCTAGGGACAGCTTGAGCCTTCCTATGAGTAGATTCAAACCCACGGGTCCAACTACTGAGTTCCTGGCTAATTTAATCATGAGAGGATCTCTCTTCTTATCAAAGTCAGGCTGCTGCTCAGGAGAGGAAAGGTGAGTCTGCAGCTCTGTCAGGGCTCAGCTGAAGAGGCCCAGGAGATACCTATACGTGGTCGCTTCCGTTACTGCCTGGATCTGTGAAAAGAGGAGAGCTCAGAAACCTAGTTTGCTTGTTGGGGTTTTCTCTCTGTGTGTTATCAGTGGAATTAGTAAAAGATAGCATATCTCCTCCTAAATGTTGTCTTGCTCAATATAGCAAAAGAGTTTTCAGGACGGTGACCAAAGACCAAGACTCTTTCTTTGTGTCCCAAAAGGTCTTTGCCAGCCTCCTTTCCCTTCACTTGCCCTGAACACATCATTTAGGTTTTTGGGGGGTTTTTTTGTATCGAGTACCGTGGGTAGAAAAGCCAAACAGGATTGTCCTTCTCTTCCTCAGATTTAGGACTACATGGCACATCCTGGTAGCTGTGGTATATTCATAAGACATGCAGGTTTGACTGCTTCCAGGAGGTGGGAATTTTAACATCAGCCTTCTACGTATCGGTTAGGTGTTCTCAGTTAGGCTACTCCATAAAAGAAATTATGTTGAAATTTACATTCATTCTGCTGGGTGTACTTTAAAGGTTTGCCTTTTGAAAGAAAAACCAGGCTTATTTTCTCACTGGACACTTACCAAAGCAATGGTATTAACCACAATTATTATTACAAGATGACATCCCTGGTCTCAGTGTCATGAAGGAAAGAAAATGCTGATGTAATTCCAAGCTTAAAAATTAACAAAAAATACAAAGGCAGGCACCTTTTATCGAGAACTATTTGCTCTCCTTCCCTGTTGTACAAGCAATTGCAATATTACAGGATAACCACAACAATATTGGGAAATTAAATATTTATTTCTGCAATCAATACGTTCACTGCAGAAACGTTAAAAGCTCGCATGGACCTTCACATAAAAGACTGGATGCCTCCAGAGCAGAACTCTCCAGTTTATTTCCACCGAAATGGCTCTTACATTTCAGTGTTTTTACCAACTTACTGGGATACTTCTTCTTCTTCTGACATCATCTTTAATCTTTGCTGAAGGTGGAAAGATCCTGGTGGTACCTCAGGATGGAAGTCACTGGCTCAGCATGCGCCCAGTGGTGGGGAAGCTCCAGCAAAATGGACATGAAGTTGTTGTGGTTGTACCATCCACAAGTTTGTATATGAAGCCAAAGGAGCCTCAGAATTATACAGTGAAAGTATATCCAGTACCTTTTGCAGAGGAACATTTAGCTGTTGTGCTCAAGTCGTTTGTTAATGCTCATTTTATTGAACAATCGGTTTTGAATGCTATTATTACTATGTATCAAAGCATTTTGGAAATGTCCAGGTTCTTTTTCACCAACTGTAAGAGCCTTTTGCACAACGAAGACATGATGAAGTATTTGAGGGAGAGCAAATTCGATGTGGTTTTCACGGATCCAGTTCTGATGTGCGGAGCAATAATTGCTGAGTATCTTTCAGTTCCTTCTGTCTACTTCTTGCGGGGTCTTCCTTGCAGTATGGATTTTGAAGCTACTCAGTGTCCAAACCCTCCTTCCTATGTCCCCAGACTTTTCCTAAATAATTCAGATAGCATGACATTTGCTCAACGTGTGAAGAACGTGCTGGTCCACATGCTGGAGTTTGTTTACTGTAAGCCTATTTTCATTCAATTTGAAGAACTTGCGTATGAAATTATTCCAAAAAAAGTTACAGCTGCAGACCTTCTAAGTCGTGGATCTATTTGGCTATTGAGATACGATTTTGTGTTTGAGTTCCCGAGACCGGTGATGCCAAACATGGTTTTTATTGGAGGGATAAACTGTGATCAGAAGAAGAAACTGTCTCAGGTATAAAATTTTTAATTATTATTTTTTTTAAATTGAAAAGTCAAGAACATAAATGTTTAAGCATCCTTACATCAGAACCTAACTGACAAACACTTTGGCATTTAAAAATAGAAAGCTAATGAGAAATCCTGCATGATGCAGAAATGTTATTTCCTAGTATTCAGCATTCAGATTAAATCATATCCTGGTAAACCTAAAGTCTTATCAGATATAAAAATTTAAGTGACACGTAACTTTTATGCAAATGATAAGCTGTTTTGTTGAACTGAAGCTCACCTGAATTTTGATGAGTTGCAAACTTTCCTCCCCAACAGGAGCCCAAACCTGTTAGCTTCCATTTCAGCTAAGTTTCTTATGCCAGCTCCATCTCCATAAGAGCTATCTCTACGACCAAAGTCAAGCTTGGAGGACTTGGCTTTATTGCTCTGAAAGAGCCTGAAGAACATCCACAAGCACATTCTGCTTTCTGACTGCCCCATGGTGGCCTCGCTTTCCATCTGTCTCATGGACTGTCCATCCATACTTCTGTATACCCATTCTCCTTTCATAGACTTTCAAAGTTATAGGACTTAAGATTTTAGCTATTCATTAGTTCTTTTTTCAGTCACATCCATCTGCCAGATCGATTAATTTACATCTTTCCAATTATGTCAAGGTGCCAATATCTAATCCCCAAAAGAAAGCCCTTTAAAGTGTTTCTTCCCCTTCTTTCATAGGCTCTTTAATTAGGTTTTAAGCTTTTTTGGGTGAGGATGTCTTCTGTAAATTCCTGTTCAGTGTTTTGGGGACCAACCAGGTCTCTGAATCAAGTATAGCATATTCTATAGTAGATCGAAGCAGGAAAGGGATATTCAAGTATTGCAAATTGTGAGTACCCCTGAAATAGAGTAGTATAGAAGAAAGACCTAATATCCTCCACTTTTGTCCAAATACATGTGTTTAGTGCTTGTGTTGGAAGTGGCAGAGCCAATCCTCTTATCAGGATAGTCTCTAGTGCCACTTGGCTCTCTCTAACTGGTTACATATATTGGAATGAAGGAGAAGGAGTAGCAGTTGCTCACAAGGGGTCTTCCAAAAGGACGTGGAGTCAGGAGCAGCAATGATTGCTGATCAGATGTTGAAAGACCCAAGCAGATGTCTACAAATGCCCCCCATCAGAAATTCATGACTCTCTTTCCTCATATGTCAGCCTAACTTGAACACATCTTCATCTAGTGTTGGAAGAAAGCCCTGGGATCATCGAGTCCAACCATCAACCCCACTCTACAAAGTTCTCCCCTACACCACATCCCCCAAAACCGCATCTAAACAACTCTTAAACACATCCAAGGATGGGGACTCCACCACCTCCCTGGGCAGCCTCTCCCAGTCTCTGACCACTCTTTCTGTGAAGAATTGTTTCCTAATGTCCAGTCTAAACTTACCCTGTTGCAGCTTGAAGCCATTCCCTCTTGTTCTATTGCTAATTACCTGTGAGACCAGCACCAACCTCTCTACAGTGTCCTTTCAAGTANNACTAAACAGTCCCAGCTCCTTCAATCGCTCTTCATAAGATTTATTCTTCTTCACCAGCTTCATTGCCTCCTCTGCACCCACTCCAGTTGGCGACCTCCATATGAGGGAGCAGTGCAGGAGCCCGACAGGGAGTGGAAAGGTCAGAAATTCTTTTCTAAGAACAAAAGAGAGATTATCACTAATGTTTTAAAAGACAGCAATTTACAACTGAGAAGGATCTGGACCCAAGAGTTGATGAACTGTGCCAGTCATGAACTGAACTGACGCTGGCCATGACCTCCTGAGTGTTGGTTTAGGTTATCTGGGGTACAACGGTGAACTGCAGTTTTGCAATTTAGTTTTATACCCTGCTGGATAGGAGGTGAGGTGCAAGTTATAGGTAGAGATGGGGAAAGATTTTCTGCTTTTTAAAAAATGCATGTTTGCATCAATGAAAAAAAAAAGCCAATTTATTTTTGTCAGTTGTACCAGAGGGTTTTGGTTATTAAAAAAAGGCAAGAAACAAAGCCCAGGTATTTAAATATGTTTTCTCATATTTATCTTTACTATAAGCTGTATTTCACTGTACAACTTGCCTCAGCTTCATTCGAAAAGAAAATACTTATAAAAAGATATGAAATCACTACACTCTGTGACAGCCCTGTTGGCCTTCAGTGGCAGAGAGAACTCCAAAACTAGATGGAAAAGAGTAATTTTAAGTTTGCTTTCTACAGACCCAGCACTACCATGTGGGGTGTCTGTCTGTCCTGTCTGTGTATGCATTTCTTTCATGGATTCTCATGCACCTTCGGGTGTGTTGTCAGTTGTGTTGCTGATGGCAAGAAGCATCATGAGGCTGTGGTCCTACTATGGGAAGAAGAAGAGAAGGCTGAGGCGTTGGGCTGGAGCCTCAGCTTGGGCAAGCGAAGTGTGTGATAGGAGACACACTTTTCTTCTCCTCACGCCAAGCTGCTTTGGAAGTACAAACCTCATCTCAACCTTTTATGACCACTAGTCACCTACTGTGACTCCGTTGCGTGCAAAACTTCTGAACACCTGAAATGTGAGGCGAGTCAAAAGGGCAGAGGTGCCACCAGAAAGCCTTGCCAAGTGGTGTGTTTACACAGGTGGAGCACAGCTACAAAAAGCCTTGCGAACCACCCCTCGTGGCCTCTCTCGTGGGTGAGCTCCTGTCCCTCCGGCTCACAACATGCTGGTGGCACTGCTGCTCCTCTTCTTGTGCTGCCTGGGTCCTGCCGGGGCTGGGAAACTGCTGGTGGTCCCGATGGAGGGCAGCCACTGGCTCAGCATGAAGGAAGTGTTGGAGGAGCTGAGCAAGAGAGGACATGAAATAGCTGTTATTGCACCAGACAGCAAAATGCTGATAGATTCCTCGGGGATGTATGAATTGAAAACGTACCCTGTACCTTTCAAAAAGGAAGAGATGGAAGAACATATACGCTCGTTTAGTGCCAACTGTTTTAGCGAAGAGCCTTTTCTGACCAGATTTTTGAAAACTTGGGGTAATATGCAAAAGAGCTCTGCCATGTTTCAAGTTTCCTGCAGTTCCTTACTGTACAACAAAGGGATGATGAAGTACATCAACGAAAGTAAATTTGACGCCATCTTCACAGATCCTCTGACACCCTGTGGACAGATAATTGCTTTGTACTTTTCTATCCCTTCTGTTTTCTTCTTGCGGGGCGTTCCGTGCTCTATAGACATTCATGCTGCTCAGAGTCCGGACCCACTGTCCTATGTCCCGCGAATGTTCTCGCTCCATACGGATCATATGACATTCCCTCAGAGAGTGAAGAACTTCCTGCTCGGCATTTCAGAGTCTTTCACCTGCAGTATGGTCTTTTCACCATTTGAAAGCCTGGCCTCAGATTTTCTCCAAAAGCCGATGACAATTACGCAGCTTTTAAGTCACGGATCCGTTTGGCTGAAGAGACTTGACTTTGTCTTTGATTATCCCATGCCTGTAATGCCCAATATGGTTTTCATTGGAGGCATAAACTGCGGCAAGAAGAAACCATTATCTCAGGTCAGTGACTGGGTGGGAAAGGCATCACAAGGGAAAAGTTCTGGCAGTTGTACACCTGCATGATCTGAGCACAGTTTAATAGTGTGTCTGATACAGACATTTCTTACCTAAAGACATCATTTAGATTAATGCTTTCCGTG